>MU747044.1:103708-153311 GCA_026770625.1 Nicotiana glauca | reverse complement strand
GTCTTGGAGGACAGGTGAGTGTCGCTTACAAGGACTTGTGCTTGTTTCCTGACGTCCAATTGCCTGCGGGATTCAAGTTACCAAAGTTTGATCTGTATGACGGACATGGTGACCCAGTAGCCCATCTGCGGGGATTTTGCAGCAAGATGAGAGGTGCTGGGGGAAGGGATGAGTTATTAATGGCATACTTTAGTCAAAGTCTTAGTGGTGCTACTTTGGAATGGTAAATGCGGCAAGATCATGCTCGATGGTACACCTGGGATGATTTGGCCTAGGCATTTGCAGGCCATTTTTAGTACAACTTAGAGATCGTCTCGGACCGGCTGTCATTGACCGAAATTGAGAAGAAGCTAGGGGAAAGCTTTAGAGAGTACGGTTTTTGGTGGAGAGAACAGGCCGCCAGAGTTGATCCTCTAATGAAGGAAGGCGAGATGGTCGATTATTTTCTACAGGCTCTAGAGCCTACTTATTATGGTCATCTGGTGTCAGCAGTTGGAAAAACGTTTAATGAGGTAGTGAAAATGGGAAGTATGGTGGAAGAAGGTCTCAAGACTAACAAAATTATGAGTTATTCGATGATTAAAGCAACTACCCAAGCCATCCATAGCGGCACTGGAGGGGTATTGGGCAAGAAGAAAAAAGAAGATGTTACAGTAGTGGAATCAAGAGCATGGTCCAGAGGTCCATCACCATATTACCAACCACGCCCCCATCCCCAAACCTACCCTCACAACCCATATGGACCGCCACAACACTACTATCCACCCCCACCCCTCATTTCTCCGTCCACCATGCCCAAAACATACCCCCAACCTCAGATGCCATGGCGTGCACCCGCCCCACAAAATACCTACCATACTCAAAACACATATCCACCTCCGAGAGCCTACAAAAACCCCACTGGAACCGGTTTTCGACCGAACCTTGCTTCCAAGAATGACAGGCTGCAGAAGAAGAAAACTTTTACACTATTGGGAGAATCTTACACCAGCTTATACCACAGATTGAGACAATTGGGCATGTTAAGTCCGATTGAATCCAAAATACCAAATCCTCCTCCAAGGAACCTGGACCATTCAGTGAATTGCAAGTATTGCTCGGGTGCCCCAGGGCATGATACAGAGAAGTGTTGGCATTTGAAAACGGCCATCCAGGAGCTCATTGATACCTGCCAAATTGAAGTGCAGGCTCCAGAGACACCGAACATCACTCAGAATCCGTTGCCAACCTATCATGAGACTCATATGATTTAGTTAGTGCAAAAGGGGGAATCTAAGAAGCCGTCACAAACTGTGATGATGATCAAAGCCAGTGAGGCCAGGTCCCATGAGAAACCAACCATTGGGGAAGAACTGATCAAGGAAGGAGGGACAATTAGGAAATCAGTGGGGGTGATAAAGAAGGAGCCGTTGAACAGTGATGTAGTAAAACAAAAACCAGTCAAAGTGATGGTATCGGGAGTAGTTGCCAAGCCCGTTGTAATCATGAAAGGGGCCCACACAGAGCCAGTTATCATTAAACCAGTGACTCAGTTACCCATAGTCAGTGAAAAGGCCATCCCATGGAATTACGGCCGAGTGACTGTGACGTACAAAGGAAAGGAAGTTAAAGAAGAAGTTTGTGAAACCCATGGGCTGACTCGTTTAGGGAGATGCTTTGCCCCTGAAGAGCTGAGAAAGGTTAAAGCAGCCAAAGACAATCCATCACCAGTAAAAAGGGCCGTAACAGAAGAAGAGGCTGAAGAATTCTTAAAGAAAATAAAGGCGCAAAATTATTCCATTGTAGAACAGTTGAGGAAAACCCCGGTGCAAATTTCATTACTGTGTCTATTGATTCATTCAGACGATCATCGCCAGGCATTGATGAAGATTCTGAATGAAGCTCATGTTTCGGATAAGATCTCTGTGAATCATCTGGAGAAAATAGCGAACAAGATTTTCGAGGTTAACAGGGTTACATTTTCTGATGATGAGTTTCCTTTGGAAGGTACTGAGCATAATAGGGCACTTTACCTCACAGTGAAGTGTGAAGACTATGTGGTTACTCGAGTGCTGATTGACAACGGGTCCAGTGCAAACATTTGCCCTCTCTCCACCCTGGAAAAGTTAAAAATGGACAGTGAGAGAATCCAAAAGAATAGCATCTGCGTACGAGGATTTGATGGAGGAGGAAAGGACACGGTTGGGGACATCGTGTTAGAACTGATAATAGGACCAGTTGAATTCACAATGGAGTTCCAAGTGCTCGACGTGGCTGTTTCCTACAATCTCTTATTGGGTCGGCCCTGGATTCATACCGCAAAAGCTGTGCCCTCTACCTTGCATCAGATGGTCAAATTCGAATGGGACCGATAAGAAATTGTTGTGCATAGAGAGGATAATTCATGTAATACCATTATGCCTTTCGATGAAGCTGAGGATGACAAAGGTCCATGGGTTTACCAAGTCTTGGACACAATGTCAGTTGCCAAAATTTCGGAAGGAGAATATATTCCTAGGCCCAGAGTAGCTGTTGCATCTGTCATGGTGGATTCAAAAATGATAAAGAATGGATTTTTACCTGGAAAAGGCTTGGGTGCCTCATTACAGGGCATCATACAGCCGGTATCTCTTCCTGGAAACTTGGATACCTCCGGGTTAGGCTTTAAGCCCACTACTGCTGACATAAGGCGAGCTAAGCAGATGAAAAAGAGAGCATGGACCCTTCCAAAATCGATACCCCGCCTATCCCGTTCCTTTATCCGGCCTGGTACTAAGAGGCACCCACCAATGGCAATGCTTAATTCTATAAGGATGGAACCCGACAAGGAGCTGATGGAAAGGTTTGAAAAGCTGTTTGATGAGGTGAATATGATGGTGGCAGGAGAAGGTCCAAGCAAAGCAGATGTCAGTTCGTGGGGGCCCGTGTAAAGCTTAATAATTGGGAAGCTACTCCTCTTCCTACCCGGATGGATTCATGGTAGTAATTTTGATTTTCCTTTCAGTTTAATCTGGTTTATTTCCAAGGTTGTAATTCGGATGCTATGTTCCGTCCGTTTGGATGAGTTAAACCTTGTTATCTTATAATTTTAATGAAATGAAATTTCCTTTCTTTTTTATTCCTGATAGCCTTTATTTTGTCTTTCTTTTCTTTCTTGTACAGTCCCTTTTATGCTGGTATCACTGATATGTCATGCATGCGGAGTCTTCGTTCTAGTCTTGATTACCAATCTAACTCCGAATTAATAATATAAGAAATTGAGTGTGATGACGAGGTAGGATATGATGATGAGGAAGCCGTTGAAGAAATCAGTAAAGAATTAAACCAATTTAAGGAAAAACCCAAACCTAATCTGAACGACACAGAGGCAATCAATTTAGGGGATCAGGAGAATGTACGGGAAATAAAAATAAGTGTCCATTTGGAGCCTCCACTCAGAGAAGAGATAATCAAAGCGCTGCTTGAGTACAAAGATGTTTTTGCGTGGGCATATGTCGATATGCCGGGTTTAAGTATCGATTTGGTGGTTCACAAATTGCCCACAGATCCAGCATGCCCTCCTGTCAAGCAGAAACTAAGGAAATTTAAAATAGATATCAGTGTGAAAATCAAAGAAGAGGTCACCAAGCAGTTTGATGCAAAGTTCATTCAGGTCACTCGGTATCCCACTTGGTTAGCTAATGTTGTGCCTATGCCAAATAAGGATGGAAAGACCCGAGTGTGCGTTGATTACCATGATCTCAATAAAGCGAGTCCAGAAGACAACTTCCCACAGCCAAACATCCATATATTGATTGACAATTGTGCCAAACATGAGATTGGTTCGTTCATGGATTGTTATGCGGGCTATCACCAGATTTTAATGGATGAGGAAGATGCGAAAAAAACGGCCTTAATCATACCCTGGGGGACGTATTGTTATAGGGTCATGCCATTCGGGTTGAAAAACGCAGGGGCAACATATATGAGGGCAATGACCACCATGTTCCATGATATGATACATCAGGAAATTGAGGTCTATGTCGACAACATGATCATAAAGTCAAGGAGGCAATGTGACCATGTTAAAGACCTGAGGTAATTTTTCCAGAGGCTCCGCAGGTACAACCTCAAACTTAATCCAGCGAAATGTGCATTCGGAGTTCCGTCAAGGAAGTTGTTGGGGTTCGTGGTAAGTCGACACGGTATTGAGTTAGACCCGTCCAAAATCAAAGCCATTCAGGAGTTACCACCGCCAAGAAGCAAGAAGGAGGTGATGCTTTTGCTCGGCATGTTGAATTACATCAGCAGGTTCATTGCCCAGCTTACACCGACTTGCGAGCCTATCTTTAAGCTGCTAAAGAAAGATGCTGCAGTCAGATGGACGAATGAATGTCAGGAAGCATTTGACAAGATTAAGGAGTATTTGCCCAGTCCACCTGTGTTGGTTCCGCCAGAGCCAGAAAGACCCTTGATCCTTTATCTGACAGTTTTGGATAACTCTTTTGGTTGTGCACTGGGGCAGCATGACATCACAGGAAAGAAAGAGCAGGTGATTTACTATCTCAGCAAAAAGTTCACATCTTATGAGGTAAAATACACGCAGCTTGATAGGACGTGTTGTGCTTTAACCTGGGTAGCGCAAAAATTGAAACATTACTTGTCATCATATACCACCTATCTCATCTCGAGGTTAGACCCATTGAAGTACATTTTTCAGAAGCCTATGCCTACAGGGAGGCTGGCAAAGTGGCAAATCTTGCTTACGAAATTTGACATTGTCTACGTGACCCGGACCGCAATGAAGGTACAAGCAGTGGCTGATCATCTAGCCGAGAACCCAGTTGATGATGAGTATGAACCTTTAAAGAGACATTTCCCTGATGAGGAGACAATGCACGTCGAGGAATTAGAACAGTCGAAAAGCCAGGGTGGAAGTTGTTCTTTGATGGGGCTGGCAATACCAAAGGTGTCGGGATAGGAGCGGTACTTATTTCTGAGACAGGGCAACACTACCCTATTACAGCTCAACTACGTTTCTACTGCACCAATAACATGGCTGAATACGAGGCATGTATCTTGGGTTTGAGATTGGCTATAGACATGGGTGTCCAGGAGATCTTGGTCATGGGAGACTCGGATCTTCTGGTGCATCAGATTCAGGGAGAATGGGAGATGCGAGACTTAAAGCTCATAACATACCGGCATTGTTTGCACAAACTTTGTCAACGGTTTCAGTCGATAGACTTCAGGCATATCCCAAAGATTCATAATGAAGTTGCTGACGCTTTGGCCGCTTTGGCATCGATGTTGCATCATCCAGATAAGGCATACGTGGACCAGTTGCAGATTCTGGTTCGAGATCAGCATGCCTATTGTAACATGGTGGAGGAAGAGCTTGATGGTGAGCCGTGGTTTCATGATATCAAAGAATACCTAAGGATGGGAGTATATTCGGCACAGGCCACAAGGGATCAAAAGAGAGCCATTAGACGCTTAGCGAGCGGATTTTTTTTCAGTAGAGGAGTGTTGTACAAAAGAACTCCAGATCTTGGTTTATTGAGGTGAATGGATGCTAAACAGGCTACAGCTATCATGACCGAGGTACATGCGGGAGTCTGTGGACCTCATATGAGTGGATATGTATTGGCCAAGAAGATTCTCCGAGCAGGGTATTATTGGCTTACTATGGAACGAGATTGTATCAATTTTGTGCGCAAGTGTCATCAGTGCCAGGTACACAGAGACTTGATTCACTCTCCACCGTCTGAATTGCATACAATGTCAGCACCATGGCCTTTCGTTGCTTGGGGAATGGATGTCATTGGGCCAATCGAGCCAGCGGCGTCAAATGGGCACAGGTTTATTCTGGTAGCCATTGATTATTTCACTAAGTGGGTTGAGGCAAAAACTTTCAAATCGGTGACCAAGAAGGCAGTGGTCGATTTTGTACATTCAAATATCATTTGTCGATTCGGAATCCCGAAGGTAATTATCACATATAACGGTGCCAACCTCAATAGCCATTTGATGGTGGAGACATGTCAGCAGTTTAAGATCACGCACCGCAATTCCACCCCATATCGTCCTAAGGATAATTGAGCAGTCGAGGCAGCTAAAAATAACATCAAGCAGATACTTCGAAAAATGGTGGAAGGGTCCAGGCAATGGCATGAGAAGTTACCTTTCACTATGTTAGGCTATCGCACTACTGTTCGCACTTCAGTAGGGGCGACTCCTTATTCAATGGTATATGGCACGGAAGCAGTAATACCCGCAGAGGTTGAAATACCATCCCTTCGGATTATCGCCGAAGCGAAAATTGATGATGATGAGTGGGTCAAAGCCCGCTTAGAACAATTGAGCTTGATTGATGAAAAGAGATTGGCAGCAGTATGTCATGGACAGTTATACCAACAGAGAATGTTAAGAGCATATAACAAGAAAGTGCACCCGCGGAAGTTTGAAGTGGGGCAATTGGTGTTGAGGCGTATCTTACCTCATTGGGCCAAAGCAAAAGGAAAGTTCGCCCCAACTGGCAGGGGCTATTTGTTTTAACCCGAGTATTGTCCAATTGTGCATTGTATCTAACAGGTGTGGAAGGGAAATGTGTAGAAATGGCTATCAACTCTGATGCAGTCAAGCGATACTATGTATGATTTCTTTACCTAAATGTACCTAATTGTATTTGGCATGTTTTGAGATTGAAATGACGAAGGCATTTCGTTCTGCTATCCAAACACTTTATCCTTTGTTATCCCTTTGAGCCTTATTCTATTTTTCTTTCGTACCCCTCTTTCAGAATCAATAATAAATGCGAAAACCCGAATGGGGAAAGTAAGTGGAGAACAAAGAGAAAAATAGTGAAAAGAAAAGAAGAGAAAAGAAAAGAAAATAAAAGAAAAGAAAAGAAAAAAGAAAAAAAATGAAAAAGAAAAAGTGGAAGAAAGGAAAGATCGCAAGAACAAAGTAATTTCTATGACCTGAACTACGTTTGACTTGATCCCGAAAGGGTACGTAGGCAGCCTCTCTCTGAGGTTCAGTCACACCAAGACAAAAATCCAAAAGTTCCCAAGAAAGAAACTGGGGCAGAAGTTGTGGTTGTTGTGAGAAATCTGATTCCGAAAGTTTTAATTTTAAACCCATGTTGAATTGTTTTGAGCCGCTATACCCTTCTTTATAAACCCTATCCAAAAGCCATATTACGGTCCAAAGAATGACCTTCCGATCAGTCTTCAAGAAATGCCAACGTGAGCGGGTGAAGCGAGTCATGTTAGGGGAAACACTGGTACCAGGAGAGAAGTCAAAATGAGAGAGTCTTATTGGTGAAAACCCTCACGGGCACCATAAGGCGACGTGAGTAGAGAGAAATAAAAATGAGAGAGTCTTATTGGTGAAAACCCTCATGGGCACCATAAGGCAGAGTGAGTTTTGAGAGATATAAAATATGAGAGAGTCTTGTCGGTGAAAACCTTCACGGGCACCATAAGGCGAATGTGAGTTTTTCGATGGGCAAATGAAACAAATCTGTGGTTGAAAGATGCTCGGAACATGGCGAGGAGAACGAGGTTTGGGTGTTGGTAAAAGTCAGGTTATGAAAGTCGGGAACAGCAAATGTGGCAATTGAAAGTTGATTGGTTGGACAGACTAGGCTGGTTAATCCAAAATGCATGGCACGATCAATGGCACCAGCCGTTCCCCTCAGATAAGTCCTATCCTCTTCTCTTCATTACAAATCGTCCGTTTCAGAGTCTTTCTATCCTTAACCTTTGAGGTCATTGCATCTCATTCTCTTGAAGTCTGTCTATGAGATGTTTCAGTGTCAGTTCTGTTCAAAAACAAAAGAAGGATGTCAAGGCTAACTACCAGCTTCCCAGTTGTACGGCACAACAGGATTGCAACATATCAAAAGAAAGTAAGGCATGAAGGACGAACAGAAGTCCCATCATTGAGTTAATCAGATAACTATAGGGGAGAAGTAAAGTTTCAAAAAGAGAGGTCAGAAACACAAAACATGCAATACGGGATAGAACATTTAGGTCATCAAAGTCAGAGGGTTGAAAGTCAGTCAGGAAGTCGAGGCATTTCAAAACAAGTCCAGGGAAACAAATTGGAGCAGAGTCGGAAGAAAGAACATACCCAACAAGAATGCCAACAGCTAACCACCATTTTATATTAACAAATCTTTCTTTGATTGAGACAAGGGCAGAAAATTTTCGTTGTCTGTTTTATTCCAATCAGGAGCCCACCTGGAGAACAAGGGAATACTTTTCAAGTTCAGCAATCAGGAGCCCACCTGGAGAACAAGGGAATACTTTTCAAGTTCAGCAATCAGGAGCCCACCTGGAGAACAAGGGAATACATTTCAAAGTTTCAACAGTCAGGCACCCACCTGGAAAACAAGGGAAGTATAATGCAAATTTTATCTTTCAAATTTTAATACTTGGTAACATGCTATACCCAGCCACCAAACTGGGGCAAAAATTTTCTTTGTTTTTTTATTTTGTTGCAGTCAGGAGCCCACCTGGAGAACAAGGGAATACTTTTCAAGTTCAGTAATCAGGATTCCACCTTGAGAACAAGGGAATACATTTCAAGTTTCAGCAGTCAGGCACCCACCTGGAGAACAAGGGAAGTACAATTCAAATTTTAGCTTTCAATTTTTTATATTTGATAACATTCTGTACCCAGCCACCAAACTGGGGCAGAAAATTTTCTTTGTTTCGTCTATTTTGCTATAGTCAGGAGCCCACCTGGAGAATAAGGGAATACTTTTCAAGCGTTGCAGTCAGGAGCCCACCTGGAGAACAAGGGAATACATTTCAAAGTTTCAGTAGTCAGGCACCCACCTGGAGAACAAGGGAAGTATAATGCACATTTTATCTTTCAAGTTTTAATATTTGGTAACATAACGCGCCCAGTCATCAAACTGGGGCATAAATTTTTCTTTGTTTCGTCCGTTTTATTGCAATCAGGCACCCACCTGGAGAACAAGGGAAGTACAATTCAATTTTAGCTTTTAATCTTAATATTTGATAACATGATGTGCCCAGCCACCAAACTGGGGCAGGAAATTTTCTTTGTTTGTTTATTTTGTTGCAAGCAGGCGCCCACCTGGAGAACACTTTCGGCATAGCCAATACAAAAAGGCGAGTGCAGCCTGGTATTCCTTATTATTGATAGCAGAGGAAAGAGAACTCCGCCAAGGGAATACTTTTCAAGTTCAGTAGTCAACGTCCACCTGAAGAACAAGGGAATACTTTTCAAGTTCAGTAATCAGGAGCCCACCTGGAGAATAAGGGAATACATTTCAATGTTTCAGCAGTCAGGCACCCACCTGGAAAACAAGGGAAGTATAATGCAAATTTTATCCTTCAAGGTTTAATATTTGGTAACATAACGCGCCCAGTCATCAAACTGGGGCAGAAGATTTTCTTTGTTTTGTCTATTTTGCTGCAATCAGGAGCCCACATGGGGAACAAGGGAATACTTTTCAAATTCAGCAATCAGAAGCCCACCTGGAGAACAAGGGAATACGTTTCAAGTTCAGCAATCAGGAGCCCACCTGGAGAACAAGGGAATACTTTTCAAAGTTCAGCAATCAGGAGCCCACCTAGAGAACAAGGGAATACTTCTCAATTTTCAACAGTCAGGCACTCACCTGGAGAACAAGGAAAAGTACAATTCAAATTTTAGCTTTAAATTTTAACATTTGATAACATGATGTGCCCAGCCACCAAACTGGGGCAGAAAAGTTTCTTTGGTTGTCTATTTTGTTGCAGTTAGGAGCCCACCTGGAGAACAAGGGAATACTTTTCAAAGTTCAGCAATCAGGAGCCCACCTGGAGAACAAGGGAATACTTTTCAAAGTTCAGCAATCAGGAGCCCACCTGGAGAACAAGGGAATACTTTTCAAGCATCGTACTCAGGAGCCCACCTGGAGAACAAGTGAATACTTCTCAAGTGTCAGCAACCAGGTGGCCGCTTGGAGAATAGAGGCACATATTCGGAGGAATGGCAAAACATCGCCAATCACAATTCAGGGCAACAACAAGAATCCCATCGGAAGACTACAAGATACAAGTTCAAGGTAACGCAAGAGCAAGTTTGAAGACATAGATAGGACCTTTTGTAACTCATAGATCATAGTTTAGGCTAGCTTCTTTTGTTCTACCACGGTGTAATAAGGAGGTCAGCGAGCAGTAGCAGCAGCAACAGCATTGAGATCACAGCTCCTGGTAGTCCCAGCTACTAAACCTTCCCGAACTACACTGACTTGATTCCTGTTTAGCCCAGGATATGTAGGCAACCTCTGAAGCAGGGTGCGGTCAACTCTTTCAAAAATGCTTCACACGGAATATTCAAACGGGCAAAAATCGCTCGTTTCCGCTCACTTATCTTTGCACGAAAACTCTTCGTGTTTCCAGGCAAAGAGGGGCAGCTGTGAGCACGTAATTTTTTGCCCTAAGCAAATAATTCCCAAAAATTCAAACAAAATAATTTCTTTATTATTTTACAATTTCTTGTGAATTTTGTGGCATTTTCGGGTAATTGTTGCATTTTACTTGTGCATTTTAAATCATATGAAAATACATAAATACATGTGGCATTTGTGTGGGATTTAATTTCATATTTTCAGTGTTAGTTAGTAGTTTAAAATTATTTACATATAAAGAAAATGACAAAAAATAACTTTGTGCACTTTTATTTTTAATCTGTGGAAGTTGTTTTCATTTTAAAAATTAGTTAATTTTGAAAATTAAATAATAATTTTATTTTTAATTTGGTCTATGATTTTCTATTTGTCATTTTAAAATTAAAAAAAAGGAAGAAAAGTTATATAAATACAAAATGAAAAAGGGAAACAAATTGGAAAAAAAATCAAAATATAAAGAAAGATTGGGGGCTGCTCGAAATTGGGCCTCCTCCTAATTGTTTGCCCAGCCCAAAAGTTATTCATAACATGCCTCAACCCAATCCTCCAAAGACCGGTCCAACCCCCCCTCCCCCCCATGTTGAAACGACGTCGTTTGGCGTCGTTTGATCTCAACCATCCATCTCCATCATCCAACGGACCATAGGCATCCTCAAGTAATGAATAAAAATGTCCAAAATTAATCCAAACCCTAAAACATTTTTCCTCTTCCTCGTATCATCCCCCCTTTGTAACGCCGGCGACCGCCCCACCTTACCTCCGCCTCACTCCGCTGTCCGCCAGCGGCGGCGAAGCTCCAATCAACCCCAAAATCACACCCCATAGGTGCTTCTTTGCCCCCTCTCTTCATATCTGGCCTTAGTTTTCCTCAAATCCAAACCAAAACCCTCGAATTTCGGATCGAAATTTTCGGCCAAAACATAAAAGCCTCCAAAATTTTCCAAAATCACACCATATTCTCCCCTCCACTCCTACATCACGAATCCATACCCCTTTTAGTTCAAATCATCCTCAACCTGTTCGAATCTTAGATCTAGGGTTTTATTCAAGACGGGTCAAATTTTCAAGGTCGCCAGGGTTCGATTTGGGTTCCTGGAATAATGTTATGTGTTGTTCTTATTAAGAGCAAGTACATAACATTATTTGAGGACCCAAATCGGAAATCAGTCAAGTTCAAGCTCTAAAATCAGTAAGTGTTCTTAGAATTCTTCTTTTTTATTATTTGTTATTCTTTGAATCTGTTTTGTTCTCTTTCAATCCATCATTTTAGTCTTAGGATTAATCTAGGGTTCTGATTCTGTTCATAATCATATAGTTGGTTTTGTTTTTAATAATTTGATAGTTTGATTTGATTTCTCTGCTTCATCTGTGATTTTATTTTGTTATTTTTATTCTGTTTTTCTTTTATTTGATTTAGGGTTCTGATTCTGTTCATAATCATAATCATAATCATAATCATCCATAATCATAATCATTTTCTGATCTTGTTAGTTCAAGCTTTGCTTGTTTGATTTTAATGGATTTAGTTTACTGTTGTATTAGTTCATGGTGCACTTAGTCTTAGAATTCCTATTAGTTAGAGTTAAGTTTCCGTTTGATTAGCTAGATTAGTTAGTTCAAATTCTAATCATTGTTTGGTTATAGCTGATTTAGATTAAATGGGGGTTAACTATAGTTAATTTTTAAATCCAATAAAGGGTTTGTTTGGTTTGGTAATTTCAAGGGAGTTTCAGGGGTAGTTTAGGCATGAAAAAGGGTAGTTTTATTAGAAATGGTAAATTCAAAACTAAGGCAAGGGTAATATAGGCATTTTAAGGGTAGGAAAATCAGGTTAGAACACCCTAGACCCTTCTAGAAGGGGTCTAGGTGTAAGTTTAGGTATTCTAACTGCAGTAACTTAGGTAACAAGTTAGGAAATCAGGGGCTAAAGTGTTAAAAATTAAAATCTGGAATTAACAGCTAATTTTTTCTATAAAATGGCAGTTCCCTTACTTCATTCACAAGTTTTGGAGCCTAAAAATTTTCATCCAAAAGCTCTTGCTAACTTTCAGATCTAGTTTTGAAATTCAAACATCCAAAAATCCAAAAACAATAAAAAATCTAATAGAAATACCAAAAAAAAAAAGCAGTCACTGTTTCATTGGAATTTTCAGTTTAATTTCAAGCTTTCATAGTTGAAAGCCTGGTGTTTAAGGTTTCAGAGGTTCATTAGACTGATTTCGAGTGGTTTTGCGTCCAATTGAGCTAGTTTTGGGTTGAATTCTGGTCTGTTGAAAGCTTTAAGTGTATTTAGGTAGGCTTAATTTGATGTTGTTCATCTATTATTTTGCCTGGGATTATCATTTTGGATTTCAAATTATCTTCCTCCTGCTGTGACCTACTGTGATACTGCTATTTGCTCAATTATTAACTAATCTCCTCTCCTTCTTACTTGTATCTCAATTTTCAGGTATGTCACTAGACTCAAGTGACGTTGGATAACGAATCAGCATGTATGCACACGCTGGAAGTTGAATAATGAAGAACTGTTTGCTTTGGCCTGGAATTTCTAATTTATGAACTGTCTAAATAACTTTGTACGTGTTAATTGGAACTTATTGGACTGAAACTGTTTTGTATTAGCTGGACTGTTAAATTTTGGATCTGAATTCATTTTTCTAAGCCTGTAACATCAATGAAATGTAGTTGAACTCTTGTGTAGTTGTAGCTTAGCATTGGCATATATAACTTCCTATATATATTACGTCCTGGCATAATAAATAGCTTTTAGTAATAGCTTCAAAATTTGTTCCTGGAGTCATGAGTTCCCTAAGTGAATAATGTTAATGTGAATAGCATACTGAATAAATGTTAGTGAATGATGTTAGTTCTTAATAATCATTAGTTGTAAAACTGGTCCAAATAATTCCAGTAGATAAATAAACTGCTTCGAGTTGAAAGAAATAAGGAACTAAAAGTAAGATTAGTGTTAAGTTTGGTTAATAGGAATAAAATCTGGAGGATTACTGGTATGGAGTTTGGGCTTACAACATAATAGAACATGAGCCCAGCAGATTTGAATCGTTGTTACATTCAAATTATTTAATGACATTACTTTGCTTGAAAACAGTAGTTGGACAGAACAATTTTCGGAAGTGCATCATTGTTGTTGGGCTCGTTTGGAGTAAGCCCAAATGCTAGGCTTCCTCCCATTTGTCTCCTTTCGTACCTGGGCCAACGCCTGCATTTGGTTGAATGCATATGAGTTCATGGACCCAAGTGTAACAATTATTAAACAATAACAATTAGTTAGGGCTTTTCTTTTATTATTAGAGATAAATTAAGTAGATAATTGTAGTTGCTATTAGGTTGACTTTAAAATAAAATGAGATGAGCCTCGCCGAATAAAACTATAAATTGCGGGGCCCTCAATAAGTATTATATTAATTTTTAGACTTAGGGATGGGCAATTTAGCGAATTTCGCGGCCTTCCCAAAAGATAAAATTGCGTTAGTCTCTTTAGGCGCGTACTTAATAAAACTTACCTCCCTAAAATTCGGGTGCACATTTATGTGACCCAAATCCAAATCTCAACGGAGTCAAAATGAGTTGACAACCACGGGTGCACTGGTGCGACGTGGTTTGAGACGCATTTTCACGACGTTGTAATTCTTATAAAATAATAAAAAAAGCGGGTTACTAATAAAAGGCACATAAGCTAGAACATGTTTTGAAATCAGATAAAATCAATTACAACAGTTGAGCGACCGTGCTAGAACCACAAAATCCGGGAATGCCTAATACTTTCTCCCAGGTTAACAGAATTCCTTACTCAGATTTCTGGTTCGCGGACTGTTAACAGAGTCATAATTTCCTCGATTCGGGATTCAATCGGTGACTTGGGACACCATTAATCTCCCAAGTGGCGACTCTGAATTTTAATAATAAATCCTGTTCCGATTGTCCTTTAATTGAAAAAACTCCTTTACGCCCTTAGGGGTGTAAGTAAAAAGGAGGTGTGACAGTGGTTAGGCAACAGGAGCAGGTTATCGTGCAAAAAATAATTCATAAAAAACGTGAAGGAGGCATCAAAAAATACTGTTGGCCCAAGTTCGGATGAAGTTTTGAAGATTGACAAATAAACTCAGTCATGAACCAGGTTCATCATGTAATACACAGTGGTTATCTACTTATTCATGTGAGATGCACGTGAAGAAGATAAGTCTCAAGGATCAAGAAGCAATATCTTCTGAACTGATTGAAAAGGTTGCATAAAGGATAAGGAGATGAAGTCTCCTTATGTGAAGAGAACTTAATACGGATCAAGGACAAGGGTTAGAGTTTTTATTGTTCTAGGACTCAAATTCGATGAAGGATCAGCAATTGAGTCTCAATCAAACTCTAATCACTCATTAAATAACTGTGATTGTTCACTTTTATAGGTATTGCACATACGCATAAGTTAAACTAAATTGAGAGCAAAAGAGCTAGGCAATTTTTCAATAAATTTATATGAGATTTAAGTGTGCACTCCCGAAGCTACATGAACGATATAGAAGAACCAGTTCCATTGTGTTTATTCTTATTCTAGTTCAATTGTAGTAGAGTGTTTAAAATTGTACCTTTCCATCTTTTTATAGAAGCAATTGTATTAGGTACTTTGAGTATTCAAGTTAGAGTTAACTTGAAAGTGTCGCAACAATTGAGGTTGTGTGCCACACTAGGATTAGAGTTAATCCTTAGGTTTACAAGAGTTTTGTAAATATTGTTTTGGCTCATTGGTTTTAGTAGATGTTTGGGAAATCCTACTGAGTAGTAGGTCGTGATGTTTTCACCTTTTGAGCCAGGTGTTTTTCACGTAAAAATCTCTGTGTTCTTTATTTTTTGTACTTTTAATTCCACAACAGTAGTAGTTAGAACACCTAGAAGAACTAGGTTCTTCTAGATTGAAAAATTGGGTTCCACACAAATCACCCCCCCTTGTGTGTATTGATGTTTGGAACATCAATTGGTATCAGAGCGGGTTATCCTTGAAGAGGCTAACACCTTAGGAAAAGATCAACATGATTGCTCCACCTGGGAACTGGGAAGGGCAGTCCACTGCCAGGCCTCCACTGTTCAATTAACATTACTACTCTTGGTGGAAGAACAAGATGAGAGATCACATCATAGGAGAAGACTATGAACTCTAGGACATAGTCACTGATGGTCCTTTAACAACCACAAAGAAGAATGAGGAATGAGTGGATGTGCCAAAGACAAGGGTTGACTGCACTGCTGAAGACCTGAGGAAGTGGGAGAAAAATGCTAAGGCCAAGAAATGGCTTGTATGCGGACTAGGTCCAGATGAGTACAGTAGGATCCAAAGTTGTACTACTGCTAAGGAGATATGGGACACTTTGCAAGTGGCTCATGAAGGAACACCTCAAGTGAAAAGATCCAGAGGAACACTGTTATATTCTCAATATGAGAATTTTTCTATGAAGGATGGAGAAACTATCCAAGAGATGTATACTAGGTTCACTACACTAACAAATGAACATAAGTCTCTTGGAAGGATTATTCTTGAAGAAGATAAGGTTGAGAAACTCTTGACAAGAGTTCTCCCAGTTGCTTGGGAAAGCAGAATCATTGCTATTCAGGAATCTAAGAATATGGCTACTCTCAGACTGGATGAACTGATTGGAAATCTTACTACTTATGAACTAAGAAGGAAAACCATGAAGATGGACACACCGAAGAAGGGGAGAAGCCTAGCTATCAGAATTGCTGAAGGTTCAGATCTGGAAGATGACGAGATGGCTACGATCACTAGAGAATTCAAAAAGTACCTAATAAGAGGAAAAGGTTCATAAAGAAGTACAACATTCTCAAGAGCTCCTGAGAAACAGACCAATGAGGGTTGCTTTAAGTGTGGTAAGACTGATCATATGATCAAGAATTTCCCTCAATAGGAAATTGAGTGGAAGAAAGAAGGGTTGAACGAAGGAGCAGAAAGAAGGAACAGGTTCAACCAAAAAAGAAAAAAGGTTCAACCAAGGCTATGGTTGCTGCTTTGGGAGAAACCTCAGATAAAGACTCAGAAGATGAAGCTGAAGAAGAGTAAGCTCTTATGGCCATCGGAGAATCAGATGATGAGCAAGAGGTAAGTATTCTGCATCTCAAAGATAAGATTAAATTTTTGTCTAAAGAAAGGCTAGCTAAGCTATTATTAGTCTTCATTGATGAGTTTGAGATAGTTAACAACGAGAAGGAAGTTCTGTCTAGGGAGTGCGTGATTTTAAAAGCAAAATGCAAGAGTCTAGAGTCTAGGGCTAATGAGAGTGATAACAAAAATGCTGAGTTGAAGAACCAGGTTCTTTAACTCCACAACAGTGCCCTAGAACTTAGATCAGAAAATTTAAAACGGAAACTAGGAACAGGAAAAAGGAAGGCTGATAACTCATCTCACTCTAGAAGAAAACTTAGGAAAATTGAAAGATGAGATGTATAAGAAAGATGAATTGATCAAAGTCCTAAAATAAGATCTAGGAAAAGTGAAATATGAACTAGACAGAACTTGCAAGTGGAACAAGGATTATGATGCACTTTCTTGGTTGCAAGAGCATCACAGTAGCAACAAAAGAGAACTTGGTTATGGGATTCAAGCTCCAAAATGGGACCCTAAAAGCAAGTACCTCACATTTCCTGAGAATAAAATCTGCACACATTGTGGCAAGACTGGTCATTACAAAAATGAATGCAATGCAAAAGAAAAGGCCAGTCAAAAGAACAAAGCTTTTGTTCAAGAGAAACACAAGCTGCCTGGTTGGGCAAGAAAGAATCAGATTCATCCTTTTGCCCATAGGAAGGGACCCAAACTAGTTTGGGTTCCTACGACTAACCCCTAATTTCTTTTTTTACTTCCATTTTAAAGGGAGGAGCCAAATATGGTATATGGATAGTGGCTGCTCAAAACATATAACTGGGAACAAGGACCAGTTCCTTTCACATGAGGACCTAAAAGGAGGAAATGTCTCCTTTGGTAATGGAAAGAAATGTGAGATAATTGGGGTTGGAAAGGTAGGTAAGACAGACTCTCATTCCATTGAGAATGTCTACTTGATAGATGGCTCAAAATATAGCCTAATAAGTGTGTCACAACTGTGTGACAGAAGTAACCTTGTAGCTTTCACCTCTACCAAATTCTTTGTGATTAACCTTACCACTGACAAGATTGTTTTGCAGGGAAAAAGAGTTAATAATATTTACATTGTAGATTTGTCAAATCTTTAAGAAAATTAACTCACTTGCTTAAGTGTGTTAGTTAATGATCCCCTCATGTGGTACAAAAGACTTCGTCATACCAGTCTAAATCGGCTAAACAAATTAGTCTCTAAGGACTTGGTGATAGGGTTACCTAATATCATGTTCAAGGAAGACAAAGTTTGTGAGGCATGTGCAAGGGGGAAGAAGGTAAGGTCATCCTTCAAATCCAAGAAAATGGTAAGTACGTCCAAGACGTTGGAACTGGTTCATATGGATCTTTGTAGTCCAATGAAAACCATAAATTTACCTGGGTACGTCCAAGAGGTGGAAATAAAATTTAATGGTACTTGTTGATGATTATTCTGGATTTACCTGGGTACTATTTCTGACATCTAAAGATGAAGCATTTGAAATGTTTACTTCTTTTGTTAGAAAAACTCAGAAATAATTAGGAAATCAACTTGCATCCATTAGTTTTAATCATGGAACTGAATTTGAAAATGCAAAATTTGCTGAATACTGCGATAAAAATGGTATAGATCATAACTTCTCTGCCCCTAGGACTCTTCACCAAAATGGAGTAGTTGAAAGAAAGAACAGGAACCTTGAGGATATGGCAAGGACCATGCTTCTTTCTAGTAAATTATCTCACAGCTTTTGGGTAGAGGCTATGAGCACTGCATGCTACATAATCAATAGATGCATGACTAGACCTCTTGTTGAGAAAACTCCCTATGAGTTACTTAATGGGAGAAAACCAAACATATCCCATCTTAGGGCATTTGGTTGCAAGTGCTATGTGCAAAATAATGGAAAAGGCTCCCTAGGTAAGTTTGATCCCAGAAGTGATGAGGGAGTATTCTTGGGATATTCTTCACATAGCAAGGCATATAAAGTGTTCAATAAAAGAACTTTGTGTGAAGAAAAAAGTGTACATGTTGTACTTGATGAAACTAATATTCTTTCTGAGAGACAGGAACATGAAGATGAAGCCATTGGACTGGTAAAAGAATTGACTGAATCTACAACACAAGTCAAAGTGGAATCAAAAGAAGGAACATGTGATGGACCAAGTCTTTCTACAAAGGGCAACCTGACATGGGGAACTAATCAGGGAGAAATTGAAACAAACTCTCTAAAAGAACCCGTTCATGAACTTGTTCCTCAGCAACAGAACAAAGGAGAAACATCGAGTAGAAACCAGTTGGTTGCGAAATCCCACAAGTATCAAAGTTCTCATCCCATTGAGAATATCATTATTGATCCAACATCTCGAGTCAAAACTAGATCTTAACTTCTAATGATTTGAAGCCTAAGATTTGTAACACTTACTAGAAACAAGGTTATAAAGAGATGGAATGCTGGGTTGTTAATACTGAGCTAAGGCAACTAGATAATGCAGTAGTTAATGAAGTCAAAGGAAAAGAATTTGTGGTACCGCAGCAGCTTCTACAAAAGTGTTATCTAGTGGCAAAATACTAGGGAAACGTATACCTAATAATGCAAGGCATGAATAGATGCAAAGAAGGAAGAATAGGTATCAAAGGGATAAAATAGGTCATATAATTGAAGAGACAACTGGGAAGGAGTTGGTCAGTGTTGATGGAAAGGACAAGGAACAAGTGGTCATGACAAAGAATTCTTTTGAAGCTCTAATTGGATACGAGGAAGACAATAATGTGGTGGTGGTGGTTAGGCAACAGGAGCAAGTTATCGTGCAAAAAATAATTCATAAAAAATTTGAAGGAGGCATCAAAGAATACTGTTGGCCCAAGTTCAGATGAAGTTTTAAAGATTGACAAATAAACTTAGTCATGGACCAGGTTCATCATGTGAAACACATTGTTTATCTACTTATACAGGTGAGATACACGTGAAGAAGATAAGTCTCAAGGATCAAGCAGCAGTATCTTCTGAAGTGATCGGAAAGGTTGCATAAAGGATAAGGAGATGAAGTCTCCTTATGTAAAGAGAACTAATCAGGATCAAGGATAAGGGTTGGATTTGTATTGTTCTAGGACTCAAATTCGATGAAGGATCATCAATTGAGTCTCAATCAAACTCTAATTACTAACTCATTAAATAACTGTGATTGTTCTCTTTTACAGGTATTGCACATACGTAGAAGTTAAACTAAATTTAGAGCAAAAGAGCTAGGCAATTTTGCAAGCAATTTATGTGAGATTTAAGTGTGCACTCCTGAAGCTACTTGAACAAGATAGAAGAACCATTTCCATTGTGTTTATTCTTATTTTAGTTCAATTGTAGTAGATGGTTTAAAATTGTACCTTTCCAGCTTTCATAGAAGCAATTGTATTAGGTACTTTGAGTATTCAAGTTAGAGTTATCTTGAAAGTGTCGCAACAGTTGAGGCTGTGTGCCACACTGGGATTACAGTTAATCCTTAGGTTTACAAGAGTTTTGTAAATGCTATTTTGGCTCATTGATTTTAGTGGATGTTTGGGAAATCCTACTGAGTAATAGGTTGTAGTTTTTTCACCTTTTGACCCAGGTATTTTCCATGTAAAAATCTTTGTATTCTTTATTTTATGTACTTTTAATTCCGCAGCAGTAGTAGTTAGAACACCTAGAAGAACTAGGTTATTCTAGATCGAAAAATTGGGTACCACACAAATCACTCCCCACCCTCTTATGTGGTATTGACGTTTGGAACATCAAATACTAATCCTACTGGTATTGGGAATCAAAAGGTGGCTGAAGCTACAACAAATGGGAAGGATGCAACAAACTCTACAAATCCTAGTGGTAGTGGGATTCAAATTGCAGCTAATGATGAAAGCCCTAATCCTACTAATACTGGGACTGGGGTGAATATAAATATAGAGAGGACTATTGATTGGGTTGTTGGAAGGTTTGGGATGACTAAGGAAGCCTTGAATGTTACTATGAATCAATCCTGTCAAGAGGTGCCCTCACAAACAATTGATGATAGCTCAAAGGGAGTTGAAACTACTGAGGCAACAAGCAATAAGGATACATAATGGGGTGCATAATTTAAGGAGATGGAGATCAACCATGGTGATCAGTTGAACGACCAAGATGAAAATGCAGATGCAAAATGGTCAGGTACAGTAAAACTTCTAGCTACAATAAACCCTAGGGTGCAAGAAACTAGGTTTGAGGAATTACATAGATCCACAATGCAGCACACAACTGGACCTATTGGGGTACGTTCAGGATCACTAGAGAAGCTAAAAACACTGAGGGTACATGTGGAAAAGCTACAGGGAAGGAAGAAGGCAATGGAACAGTAAACCCTGGCAACACTATCATGGGTTTTTCTTCATCTGCAGCTCATGCGATGGATGGGAATGGAGTAGGGCAAGTTACTAATGCTCCTACAAAGGTCTTAGAAGATACAGTAAGGTCAAACAACAAAACAGTTGATGGCAAGCCTAAAGAATCCAATGGAATAGTAATTCTACTGCTATAGTAACCCCTAATTTGGGTTCACTCTATGAATTGCAATTCAAGGTTATGCAAAAGGCTTTGGGAGTAATGGAACAACATAACTTGGGGTTGAAGGAGGCTAATAGGGTGTCACATGAGCAGTCCCTTATTCTTAAGGCTTCAACTGCAATTGAGGCATTGTTAGTAGCATGTGCCTTAGGGACTGGGCATCCTATGCAGCTTCAAATCAATATACCATTGAAGTCATCTAATCAAATACTACCTAAAATCATCACTCGCAATATGGCACATATGGATCTTCAAAATGTAATGGTAGAACAAGGTGAGATTGAGGAAGAGGGTGAAGATGAATATATTGAAGGCAATTTCAAGGCAGTTGCTAGAGATGCAGACTTATCTCCTAGAGTTTCTGGCAGAAGTGGTAAGAAGGGCAGAAGCAAGATCAAGTTAAAGAAGCACCTCAACCTACAAGAATCATGCCCAAGAGGGTAGTCTTAGTTACTAGATGATGATCAAGCTTTGATATGGAACATAAGGTCTGTTAATACTCAATGAGTCTTCCAAAGAGTGATCTGTATGTATAGGGAACATGATTTTTTTGTGGTTGCTTTGATGGAACCTTTTCAGAAGGCAAGACATATTGAAAGATATAGAAGAAGACTTAATATGGAGGCTGCTATGTCCAACATTAATGGGAATATCTGCCTTTTCTTTAATGTTGTCGTAGTGTGGGAATTAGTGATAGAGACTAAACAACAGGTAACTATCAAACTGTATCATCAGAATATTGGCCAGTACATCATGTTTACTTTTGTATATGCTAAATGTTCTACATTTGAGAAACTGGAATTGTGGAATAATCTGCACTATCTTGCAAGTGATATGGAGTTACCTTGGGTGGTTGGTGGTGATTTCAATGTTGTGCTACATGAAGATGAGAAGATTAGGGGACTTCTAGTTCACCTTCCTGAGTACGAAGACTTTGCTTTCTGTGTGAACTCTTGTGGGCTGTTTGAAGTAGGCTACAAAGAAGTCCATTTACCTGATAAAATGGTAGACCAAATGCTGAGTGTATCTTCAAGAGGCTAGACAGTGTTTTAGTGAACATACCAGAATATATTCCCAACCATTGATATTGAATGTCTTATTAGGACTGGATCATATCATGCACCTCTATTCATGAGTTGTGGTGACCAAGTTACTAACTTCATCATACCTTTTAAGTTTTTTAACTTCTGGACTAAACATGAATCATTTAAGAGGTGTTTAAGCAGAACTAGATTGCTGACTTCATTGGAGATCCTTATCTCATGTTCAAGCAAAAATTGAAGTGGGTGAAGATTGCTCTATCTAAGTGGAGCAAAGAGACATATGAAGACATGTTTAAACAGCTTGCTATTAGGGAAGACATTATGAGGGTGAAAGAGATGCTATTTGAATAATAATTAACTACTGAGAACAAAATAGTCCTTCAAAAAAACACAAGTTGAACTGAAGAGATACTTAAGCACTAAGGAATAATATTGGAAGTTAAAGGCTAGGATGACTTGGTTTTCTAAAAGAGATAGGAATACAAGATTGTTTCACAATCATGTCAATGGCAAGAGATAGAAGTTGGAACTGAAAAGAAAACAAAATGGAAAAGATTTCGTGGTTACCCGGGTACTAATTGATAATGGGTCCAGCGCAAACATTTGGTCCCTCTCCACCTTGGACAAATAGAAAGTGGACAATGAAAGAATTCACAAGAATAGTATTT
This sequence comes from Nicotiana glauca, assembly GCA_026770625.1. Lineage (NCBI taxonomy): Eukaryota > Viridiplantae > Streptophyta > Magnoliopsida > Solanales > Solanaceae > Nicotiana > Nicotiana glauca. The sequence continues at coordinate 130,500 of MU747044.1, read as the reverse complement.
GTGTTCCAGGGTTCGTTGGTGGAGGGAAGGATTCCATCGGGGACATAGCGCTGGAACTCACAATAGGGCCAGTTGAATCTACTATGGAATTTCAAGTGCTAGATGTGGTGGTTTCTTAAATTCTGTTGATGGGTCCGCCCTGGATTCATGTCGCCAAGGCAGTGTCGTCTACCCTGCACCAGATGATTAAATTTCAATAGGACAGACAGGAAATTGTGGTGCACGGCGAGGATAATCTGTGTGCCCTGAGTGATGCCATTGTACCTTTTATCAAAGCTGAAGACAACAAACGTCCGTGGGTCTATCAGGTCTTTGACACAGTATCAGTTGAGAAGATCCCAGAGGGGAAAAGTATTCCAGTTCCTAAAGTAACGGCCGCATCAGTCATGGTGGCTTCGGAGATGTTGAAGAATGGCTTTGTACATGGCAATGGTTTGGGTGCTTCTCTGCAAGACATCGTGCAGCCAGTATCTCTTCCCAAAAACATGGATACTTTTGGTTAGGGGTTCAAGTCTATAGCTGCAGACATAAGGTGAGCGAAAAAGTTGAAACATAGAGCATGCGTTCTTCCAAATCCTGTCCCACATCTCTCCTGATCCTTTGTCAGGCCTGGTACTAAGAAGCGCCCAGTAACAACAATGCCCGGTTTTGTGGTTGGTCCTGATAGGGAGTTGCTTAAAAGGTTTGAAAAGCTGTTTGACGAGGTGAATATGGTGGAAGCTGGAGAGGGATCGAGCAAGGCATATGTGCAATTTATGGGGCCCTATGCAAAGATCAACAATTGGGGAGCTACTCCTCTTCCTACTCGGAGGGAGTCTTGGTAGTCGGCTTTGATTTTTCTTTCAGTTTAATCTGGATTATTTCTAGGGTTGTAATTCAGATTCTATGTTCCGTTCGTTTGGATGAGTTAAACTTTGTTATCTTAAATTTCAATGAAATGCAAATTCCCTTCATTTTCATTCCTGATATTTTGTATTTTTTTCTTCTTTTATTTCTTGTACAGTCCTTTTTACACTTATTTCAGTGACATGATATGCATGAGGAATCTCTGGCCCAATCTTAAATGCCAATCTATTTCTGAAATAATACAAGAAATTGAGAGTGACGATGAAGTGGAATATGATGATGATGAGGCTTTTGAAGAGATCAATAAAGAATTAAGCCATTTTGAATAAAAACCCAAACCTAACATGAATGATACAGAAGCAACCAACTTAGGGGATCAAGATAATGTCCGGGAAACTAAAATAAGTGTCCATCTTAAACCACAGCTCAGAGAGGAGATAATTAAAGCACTGTTTAAGTACAAAGATGTTTTTGTATGGTCATATGATGGTGTGCCGGGTCTAAGCACTGACTTACAGGTTCACGAATTGTCCATTGACCCGACATTTCCCCCTGTCAAGCAGAAGCTGAGGAAGTTTAAAACTGATATGAGTGTAAAGGTCAAAGAAGAGGTCACCAAGTAGTTTGATACAAAAGTCATTCGGGTCACGTGGTATCCCACTTGATTAGCCAACGTTGTTCCCGTACCAAAGAAGGATGGTAAGACCAGGGTGTGCGTTGATTACCGTGATCTCAACAAGGCCAGTGCAAAGGATAACTTCCCCTTACCAAACATACACATATTGATTGATAATTTTGCCAAACATGAGATTGGTTCTTTTGTAGATTGTTATGCGGGCTATCACCAAATCTTAATGGATGAGATAGATGCAGAAAAGACGGCATTCATCATGCCATAGGGAACGTACTTCTAACGGGTCATGCCATTTGGTTTGAAAAATGCTGGGGCAACCTATATAAGGGCGATGACAACCATATTCCACGACATCATACACAGGGAGATCGAGGTGTATATGGATGATGTAATTGTAAAGACCAGGAAGCAGTCTGACCACGTCAAGGATATGAGAAAGTTCTTCCAAAGGCTTCGCAGGTACAATCTAAAGCTCAATCCTGCAAAATGCGCTTTCGGTGTTCCATCTGGAAAATTGTTGGGATTTATAGTCAGTGTGAGCACGTAATTTTTTCCCTATATGAATTACTCCCAAAAATTCAAACAAAATGATTTCTTTTATTATTTTGCAATTTCGTGGATTTTGTGACATTTTATGTTAATTGTTTGCATTTTATTTGTGCATTTTAATTAATGAAAAATATAAAAATGTACTTGGCATTTGCATTTAGGGTTTAATTTCTCATTTTAGGATTAATTAGTAATTAAATTACTTTACAAAGAAGAAAATAACAAAAATGGTTATTTTACATTTATACTTTAAAGTTGTCTTAGTTTGCATTTAAATTAGGAAGTAGTATATTTGGAAATTAAGTGGTACAATTTTAGAGTCAATTTGGGACTTTATTTTAAATTTTGCAAAAATCAGAAAAAATATAAATAAAACAAAAGAAGAAAAAGAAAAGAAAACAATAAAAAGAATTAAAAGAAAAATTGGTCTTAATAGAACACCCAGTCTTGGACCAAAAATTAAACCTAAAACCCTCAGACCCCATTAAAATTGGCCCAGTTCCACGTCCAAACCCGGTCTAGCCTTGATATTTCAAAACGACGTCGTTCGGTTAAGTGTTGATCTCTACCGTCAATGTTTATCAATTGAACGGTCGAGAAGTCCCTACCCCTTAATATAAAACTGTCGGAGACCACCCTACCCCCTCCCCCAAGTCATTGTCTTCTTCACCCAACACAAAGCTCGTAACGCGCAGGCCGGAAATCGCCTCCGCCGGTGGCTGGTCGCCAATAGCCCCCAAATTCACACCATAACACCATATCAACCTCCTCATCACAAATCCTTTACCATCTTCCTTTAAATCCCACCAGAACCCTTCGAATCTTCAAATCTTTGGACGCCGCCTCCGCCGCCAACGGCGGCGCCATGTACAAACAACTCTAAAATAACACCACAGCCTCCCCTAGTTCTCCTCTTTCCAAATATACCTTTAGTTTCCATCAAATCTAAGCCAGGCCCTTCGAATCTCAGATCGAAAGTCTGGCCAAAATACCATCACCTCAAACCTGTCCAAAATTACATCCCATGCTCCTCTCCTTCTCCCTTTTCCATGTCCATGTTCATTGTCCTTCAAATCCAGGCCGAGTTTCTCGAATATCGAATTGATGTTCTGACCCAGAACCCTAATTCTTCCAAATAGCCCCAAAATCACACTCCAAGCCCTCCTCGACTTTCTTATGCCGAATTTCAAGCCGGAATCCATCGAATCTTGAATCTAGGGTTTCAATAACTCTAATCCGTGTGGACTTTCAAGTGTTCAAAACCAGTGAGTTTCTTATTTTTCTTGTTGATTTATTTGAATTATTTTCTCTTCATGACTATTTTTGCTTCATTAAGTGACTTGGTTTTGTTTGGGGTTCAGTAATCAAGTTTGTTCTTCTTTGTTCATTTCATTTTTGTCTTGAGTTTTGTTAACTGTTAACATGAATTTGTTCTTAATTTCGTCATTAGTATAGGCATTAGTTTCTTGTTTAGTGCTTTAGGTTTAGTCTTAATTGTTGGTTATCCGTTTTTAGTTAGTAAGATTACTCTGTGTTAGATTAATTTTTTTTTCATGATACTTAATTCTGTTCTAGTCTTCATTTGTAATTCAATTTTGTTTGTTTGGTTTAATCTTGTTCTTGGGTTCAGTTAGTCGATCTATAAGTGTTGACTGCAACTTGGAATTAGTTAATTGATTGTAGTTCATTGTTAGATTTAATTTCATGTTTAGTTAAATTGTCCAATTATTTTAATTTTAGGATCTTTTGGTTGTAGTTGAATAGATTAGAATTTTGTTTAGCCATGGTTAGTTCTTAACCAGCAACTGGGGTACAAGGGGTTGGGGTTAGACTAATCTGGTAATTTCGGAATGAAAATAAGGGTAAAATAGTTAATTCAAATAGGGGATCTTACAAGTAGCTGAATAAGAACTCCCTGGAGTCTTCTAGATGGGGTTCAAAATGAAATTTCAGGAAATCTAATAGTATAACTAGAAATACAAGTCACAACTTTAGGGACATTTAAGCAAAAACGAAAATTAAGAAAGGATTGAAAATGCAAAACTGAAAATCTGAGGGCTGCCCTCATCTTTGCCTATAAAAGGCATGTCCAATGCCTTAATTTACAAGTTTGAATCTCTGAAAAATTTCCCCCAAAATCTCCACAAGTTTAGAATCTAGAATTTGAAATTCAAAACAAAAAAAAAACAAATCTTAAATTCTGAAGCTCCCTTAGATCTTAGTTCTTTCAAAAATACACAAAAAGTTACAGAAAACCCAAAAATACTATTACATTTAGTTCCTTAGTTCATTTTCCAGTTTTTGGCAACTGTTTCGAATTTCTAGCCTAAATAAATATGAAAAATGGCATGGAATTCCTTGTGATCAGCTGTTGAAGTTTCAGAGTGTGTTTTGGGTGCATTTTCAAATTCGTTTGGTGTTATTCAAGCTATTTTTATTGGATTTCTGTCCGATTTGGTGTAAAAACATCTGCTGGTTTCCTTTGGGATTATTTATGGGTTGAACTGCTGCTAATTGTGATTGTTGTGCGTGTTTATTGCTGCTGATTCTATCTCTTTCTTCTCCTTTGTTCATTCAATTCCAGGTACACATTCATAGTTTATACCAATGTATCTCTCAAGCTGGAAATAAATGAAGTGTTGTTCGATTCATCCTAATAATTTCAATTAGTATATTTTAGTGTTATCAGAACTGTTTTCAATTGTAGTTAATTAAGGACTGTTTCGACTGTAATTAAGGACTGCTGGACTGTTATGGTTATGTGAACATTCTGTTAGCTTTGCTAGTTTAAAGTTGTTTAGTTTTGGTTTGTTTTACCATGGCAATTAAATCCGGAATAAGGAATTAGTTTAGTGTTGTTAACTCAGTCCTATTGCAAGCAATAGAATGTATTAGCCTGTTTAAATCTGAAAGTAGTATACTCACAACTACAGGAAATCACGTACACTTGGCAGTTTTAAAAATTGATTGGTTCATTTCATTGATTCATTTCTAGGTTCAGTTTGTAAAATAAATTTCATGATGTGTAGTGGTTGCAATTAATTGACTATAGAAAATTTCAGAATAGGTATGTTAGTTTGTCAAAATGTACGAGTTGAATATGTATGTAAAAAATTGGATTAAGATTGGCAGGCCTGGATTCGAGTGTTAAGCCATCCCACTTACGATCTAGGATTTAGTTTTTATTTCTGAGTAGGCTCAACCGGTCAGCTTTTGTTTAAAGAGAGTTTGGGCCTAAAGTTTGTATGCGTAAGGCCCAATGCTGAAGAAGCCCTATTTAATTGACCACGAATACTTAAATCAAAGGGTATCCAATAATCGAAGTTTCCTTGCTTATGTTTGGGCCTAATATTGAGGCTTGGATCTTTTATTGACATGCTAATTAATTAGGGCCTTTTATAGACAATACATGATAGATAAATCATAGTTCTTTTAGGTTGACCTTAAAATAAATGAGGTGCACCGCACCAAATAAAATCACAAATTGCGTGGCCCTCTTTAATTACATCTTTAAAAAAAAATTAGACTCCGCGACGGGCCATTTAGCGAATTTCATGGCCTCCTGCAAAGTTAATAATACACTAGTTGCTTTAGGCCCGTCATTTAATAATAATAATACTTTCTTAAACTCGGGTGCACATTTATGTGATCCAAATCCAAATTCCAACGAAGTCGAAATATGTCAAAAATCACGGGTGCATTTATGTGACGTGGTTCGAGATGTATTTCACGACGTTGCAATTCCATTTAAAAATAATAATAAAGCAGTTTAAAGATAAAAAGCACATAGGTTAAAACATGTTTTAAAATCAGATAAATAAGCCAAATATGAAAGTTGAGCGACCGTGCTAGAACCACGGAACCCAGGAATGCCTAACACCTTCCCCCGGGTTAACAGAATTCCTTACTGGATTTTTAGTTCGCGGACTGTTATACAGAGTCATTCTTTTCCTCGATTCGGGATTCAACCGGTGACTTGGGACACCATAAATCTCCCAAGTGGCGACTCTGAATTTTTAATAAATAAATCTCGTCTCGATTGTCCTTTAATTGGAAAAACTTCTTTACGCCCTTGCAGGTGTAGGAAAAAAGAGGTGTGACAGCTCTGGCAACTCTGCTGGGGACACAAATCCAGAACTTTGGTTCAGGGTTTAAGAATTCGAGCTTATAATAATTGTTATATTTGGCTTTATCTGATTTTCCTACATGTTTCATGATAAATGTGCTAAATGCTTTACCGCTTTGATATTATCTGAATTGTCTATATACTGTGACGAAACCCTTCTCTTCTCACCTCCGGGGATGTGCTTACTGTTTGAGACTCCCTATTCTATTAGTGTCATACCCTAAAATAAGAAAGAGGCCGGACAAGTTACTAAGCCGGATGACCTTTTGGTTCCTGGTACGTAGCCCCCTCCTCGACTCGAGTTGTCCGCTCGGGTACACAGTCTAGAACACCTACCCAGGTTTTGAACCTAAAATAACTTGACTTCATGCCGAATCCCTAGTAGGAACGCTTATTTGCATCACGTACATATGACTTAGGGGACTCAACACAGGGATTTGGTCCGTCTAGGACAGGTAACCTGAAATGAAAAATATCATCCTGATGCATATTACGTGTTGCATATACATTTATTTGTCCCGGACATGCATGCTGACCGGATTTTGAATATTTGGGAAAAAAAAAGAGAAATAGTAGTGTAGAGAGTTATTTTCCTATTTTAGAGAAAACCAATGTCCAAATAGTGCCGAAATTCTGCCGAATTTTTCAGAAAAATGAATGAAAAAGAAAAGTATTATTATTTTAGTTTGTTTTATTTGCCAATGAAAAAGAAAAACAAAAAGAGTTTATTTTCAAAATATTTTGTTTTATATATCACTGGAAAAAAAAAGAAAATATAAAAAAGAGTCTAGTGCATTTGCCAACGAAAAAGAGTCTTGTTTTCAAAAAATAGTTAGTTTTATTTGCCAGAACTACGTTGGTTTGATTCTCACCGGATGTGAGACACGTAGGAAACCCTCATCGGGTCCAACCTCCCCTTTGCAAAAATAGCCAAAAAATGTTAAAGTTTTAAGTTTTGTCATAAATAAGTCGGGTGATGCCATTCTTGTTTAAAACAAGCCGAATGTCCCATAAGGGGCGCCGGAAGGCTGTTTTTGCAAGAACAGTCACTTTGGGTCTTTTTCAACAGTTAGCAGGCAGAGCCTTGAAATCTTATTCTCGAAGTGATAAAAGGCCGTATCCGCAAAACCGTCTGTCTATTTTGAATTAGAAATTTGAACAAAATATAGTGTCATTTTTTTTCCTTTTGGGTCAAAATAAGTGATTAAATCACCTTAATAATTGTGCAGGATGAGCACGATTCAAAATGAACCATTCTCAATCATGAATAAAATCCCTCTGGAGTTGCGTATGTGGTGGAAGGGCTTACCGATTTGTTGGAAATTGTGCCTCGGGGAGACATCATAAGAGCATTGGTCACATGCTAGGAACCAGCACACAATGTGTTCCCTTTTTCAGACTTTGAACTCACCCCGACCTTAGAAGAAATAGCCGAGTACATCGAAAGTGCTGAGGTTCCCTTAAGACACAAATACTTTGTTTCCCCGAGAACCGCAGCTATACACAGATTTTTAGACTCACTGAAGATAATCAGGACGGTCCACAATCCGGATTTGGCGAAGGGCTTTTGTACCCCACACTTTCTATACCAGAGATATGGTCACATCAGAGGGCTCAATAACCCGGAAAGCAAAATATGTAGCAAGGGAAATCGGCAAAAATGGGATGAACATAGACGTTTTGCTTTTATGGTTGTCTTTTTGGGGCTTCTGGTATTCCCGAGGAAGGATGGAAACATTGACATAAAAATAGCCGGGGTCGTCCGCACTTTAATGACTCAAGACAAAAGCACTTTTGCGCCCATGATAGTAGCCGTTATCTTCCGCGCCCTTACAGTCTGCAAAGCCGGAGGGGACTTCTTTGAGGGGCATAACCTATTGTTGCAAATGTAGATGACCGAACACCTGTGCCATCGTCCTCAGTTCCTGAGTTATGGGTTTATAGAGAAAACCTGTATAGCAGAGTTTTATACGAGGATTGAGGGGTTCAACTTGCCTGAGGGAGTCACGGGATGGACATCATACTTTCGGTCCCTCACTGCTATTCAAATAGAGTGGACGTTTGGATGGTTACCTGTTGACAAAATTATATATATGCTGGCAGCAGGGCCGTACTTCCTCTTGATGGGTCTTAAGAGCATTCAGCCTTATGCCTCATATCGGGTTTTAACGCAACTCGGGAGATGCCAAGTAGTGCCAAATGATGATGATCGTAGTGCCCAAGTGGTTGAGATTGGTCCTGATGGCCAGCTTCCTAAAGCAAGAGTCCGTCAGATCTGGAGTAAATGTCAATACTTGGCGGCAAACACTCGTGTGCGGGATCGAGCTAAAGGAGAAGTTTCACTCGGGTATCATGCTTAGTATCGAAGGGAAGTTGAATTTGGGAGGCCAGCCAAAAGACCTCACCTCCAGGATTTTGCCGAGTCATCACAAGAACAATGGGCCTGGTTAGCTAAAGAAAATGAATACAGGGCCAAGATCAGAGATTTGGAAAGACAGGTCCGAGACCTTCACTTTGAAAATAGTGTGCAAGCCGCAGCTGATGAGGGTGAGAAGAAGAAATTGGCCAAAGAGAATGAAGCCTTAGGAGCCCAAATTAAAAAGATGAAGATAGCGGCTGAAAACCCCGTTAGGAGTGCCAAAGATACAAAACTTATAGAAAATCTATGGCAAAAAATGAATGACTACAGTTTTGACCTCAACAAAGCAAAGAAGGAATTAGTCGGGGTTCGCAAACAGTTGGGTAAAAACGTAGAAGAACGGACCCGCCTGGTTAAGCAGTTGAAAGAGGAGCATGATAATGAGGTCGCGGGGTTAAAGAAAAGGGTCATCGCCATAGAAAACAAAATGACCAAACGGGCGAAAGAGTTTGAGATTGAAAGAGAGCACTTCTACACGGCACGATTAGAAATGGACTTGCAACTACTCCAAGAGAAAAACCAGGTAGCCGAGCAGACTTTGGAGGCTAGGGCTCAACAGATAGGGCGGTTGCTTCAACAGAAAGGTAGGATCAAAGAAAGAATCTTAATCGTTGCTCACTACATTACTCAGAAGTGTCAAGTGTGCGAGAACATGACTCGCACCACCTTCTTTGCATCGGTGATGATATTTATGAAGTAGATAATGAGTGACTTGGACAGACTTCAGAGGGAACTTGCATATAGGCCCGCGGCGAGACCGAACGATGTCCCGCGGGCACCAGGAGCTTTAATGTATTCATGAGTGTCATTTGAGTCTGTATTTTCTTTTCTATTAGAGTCTATTAGTTCTTTGAGTCTGCATTTTCTTTTCATTAGGAGTCTGTTAGTTGATTGAGTCTGTATTTTCTTTTGAAATAGAATAGTTGACGGTGGAGTCTATAGTTCTTTTCAGAGTCTGTTAGTTGTGTTAATTTTGAGTCTTTGTAATCGAATTACTTGCTATCAATAAAATTGAAAATTCCAAAAAAACATTTTGCTTCCATTGTGCATTTTATTTTTACAAACTACGCCTGGTCTTATTCATGCGGGGTCATGATACATAGGCAATCTCCATAGGATTCGACCGTAACCAAATGAAAAAGGAAAAAGAAAATAAGAAGAAAGACAAGAGAGAAAAAAAAAAGAAAAAAGCATAAAAACAATAAAGAAAAGCGAGAAAATAAGAAATCGAGGGAATGAGGGAACCAAAACAAAGAGAAAACAAAAGCAAGAATTAAAAAAAGGAAATAGAGAAAGAAAGAAAAATCAAGACAAAGAAAGAAAGAAATAAAGAAAAGAAAAAGGAAGTTGCAGTTGGAAATAAAAGCCGGGATGATGCAAGCAGTCGAGCAAATGCATAATAAGAATCCGTTAACTGCTTAGGTGCATTCATTCCCCAAACGTGCGATTATCAAATCTATTACTACCCTAACCATTAACCAAGTTGTTATTGATACTGAGTCCAGACAGTTGGTTAGTTGATTGGCATTCTGTCAACCCATTCTTACAACACCCGATCAAAAGACAAGCTAAAAATGACAGGCCAAGAATCAGATACCAGTTTGTGGACCCGGCAAAAGATGTAGAGGTGATAGATGTTAATGCAATGAGGGAGGAGATGTATAAGTTGAGGCATCAAATGGCCGAAATGCATCAGGCCTGGGCTAAGGGTCAGCCAGCGCCTGTTTATCCCGCCAATCTAGCCTATATCCCACCTTTGGCTCAGTCTCAGGAGACTCCTACTGTGAATTCATCTCCAGCTTTCCCGTTCTACCAACAGAGCTGTGGCACTACCTCATACCCTCCCCAAGCTCCACCACCCAAACAAAATCCTCCTCCACCAATCCCCCCTGTCTTTGTGGCACCTCCACCTGCCACACTGCAAAGATCTTCTAGTGAGCCACTATTTCAGGTTCACGACAGCCAATACTATCCTCCTGAGCCTACCTTTAAAGCTCCTGCGCCATATTCCTACACACCTCACTTTGAGCTCTCGGTGGAAACTGAAAAGCCTCTTAAGAACCTGGAGCAGGAAGAGATATTTCGAAAGGTAAAAAGCCTGGAGCAATCCTTCAGGAACATGCAAGGATTGGTTGGCCAAGTCAGTGTGGCCAATAAGGATTTGTGTCTATTCCCCGATGTTCAATTACCAGCAGGGTTCAAAATTCCTAAGTTCGATCTGTATGACGGGCATGGTGACCCGTTAGCCCACCTGAGGGGGATTCTGCAGCAAAATGAGAGGGGGATGCAGAAAAGATGAGTTAAAGATGGCGTACTTCAGCCAGAGTCTGAGTGGGTCTTCTTTGGAGTGGTATACATGACAGGGCCATGGTAGGTGGTACACCTAGGATGACTTGGCACAAGCATTCATCTGCCATTTCCAGTACAATCTAGAAATTATTCAAGATCACCTGTCACTGATAAAACTTGAGAAGAAGCCCGGTGAGAGCTTCAAGGAGTATAGGTTCCGCTGGAGAGAACAGGCCGCGAGGGTCGATCCTCCGATGAAAGAAAGCGAGATGGCCGACTAGTTTTTGCAGGCTTTGGAGCCTACTTATTTTGGGCACTTGGTAACAGCAATTGGCAAGTCTTTTAATGAAGTTGTGAAGATGGGAAGTATGGTCGAGGAAGGACTTAAGACTAATAAAATCATGAGCTATTCAGCGATCAAAGCAACCACCCAGGCTATCCAAAGCGGCACTGGGGGCGTGCTCGGGAAAAAGAAGAAAGAAGAGGTTGAAACTGTTGAGTCCGGATCGTGGTCCAGATCTAGAGGCCCTTCACCCTACTACAACCAACCCCGACCACACCACCAAAATTACCTATACACTCAATATATGCCTCCACAACACTACTACCCACCACCCGATCCACATTTTTCTATCCACCATGCTCAAACTTATACCCAGCCTCCGGCTCATGCATAATGGCGTGCACCGGCTCCCTAAAATTCATATCCAGCTCTACAAAACACATATCCACCCCAAGAGCCTAAAGAAATTCCCCCGAAATGGGCCACCGACCAAACCCAGCCCTCAAAAATGAGAGACTACAGAAGCAAAAGACATTCACTCCACTAGGAGAGTCATATACCAGTCTTTTTCACAAATTGAGGCAGTTGGGCCTGTTGAATCCAATTGAGCCCAAAGTTCCAAATCCCCTTCCTAGAAATCTGGACCACTTAGTAAGTTGTGAATACTGTTTGGGGGCCCCCGTACATGATACGGAGAAATGTCATAAATTGAAGACCGTTGTGCAAGAGCTCATTGATACTTACCGGATCGAGGTTCAGGCCTCAGAGGCACCAAACATTAACCAAACTCCATTGCCAGCTCACCATGATGTCCATATGATTGAATTGATACACAAGGGAGGGGAGCCCAAGAAACCCTCGCAAATGGTAATGATGATTCGTGCTAGCAAAACCAGTTCAAAGGAAAAATTAACCAATGGGAAAGCGGTGGTCCAGTTGAAAGGGGTGGACAACAAGCCACTGTTGTCAAAGGTTCTCGGGTAATTAATTGGTGCAGATGGAGACTTGGATAAGGGGTTCGAAAGGGTATTTGCCGAGGTTAACATGGTAGAAGAAGGGGAAGGGTCAGGTAAGGCAAATGTACAATTTGTCGGACCACGTGCAAAAGTCAACAACTGGGAAGCTACTCCTCTTCCTACTCGGAGGGAGTCTTGGTAGCGAGCTTTGATTTTTTTTTTGTCTGGATTATTCCAGGGTTTGTAATTCATATATTATGTTTCGTCCAATTGGGCATGTTATAGTCCTTTTATCTTCAATGAAATGCAATTGTCTTTCTTCATTCCTAATTCTATTTTAGTTTTCTTTTCTTCTCTGTACAATTCTTTTTATGCTGATATCAATGACATGACATGTATGAGGAATCCTCGGTCCAGTCTTAAAAGCTAGTCTACTTATGAAATAATAATACAAGAAATTGAGTGTGAATGGGTAAAAACCCGCCTGGAACAGTTGAGTTTGATCGATGAGAAAAGATTGGCATCAGTGTGTCATGGCCAATTGTACCAACAAAGAATGGCAAGAGCGTACAATAAGAAAGTGCGTCCGACGAAGTTTGAAGTTGGACAGTTAGTGCTGAGACGTATTTTGCCTCATTGGGCTGAAGCAAAAGGAAAGTTCGCCCCAAACTGGCAGGGACCATTTGTTGTAACTAGAGTGTTGTCTAATGGTGCACTATATCTAACAGATGTGGAAGGAAAATGTGTAGAAATGGCTATCAACTTCGATGAAGTCAAGAAATACTATGTATGATTCCTTTATTTGATTGTATTTGTTTGTATTTGGTATATTTTGAAGATTGAAATGACAAAGACGTTTTGTTCTGCTATCTAAAAACTTTTCTCCTTTGTTACCCCTTTTGAGCCTTGTTTATTTTCTTTCATACACCTCTTTCGGAATCAATGGCACAATTCAGAAATGCAAGTGCGGAAAATAATCAAGTGAAAAGAAAAGGAAGGAAGAAAAGAAATGAAAAGAAGAAGAAAAATGAATAAAAAGAAAAAAAAGAAAGAAAAGAAGGAAGAAAATGAAAAGAAAAGAAGAAGAAAAATGAAAAAAATGAAAAAAAGAAGAAAGAAAGAAAAGAAATGAAAAGAAAAGAAAATGAAAAAGAGAAGAATAGAAAAACAGAAGAGAAAGAAAATTACAACAATAAAGTAGTTCCTATGACGTGAACTACGTTTGACTTGATCCCGAAAGGGTACGTAGCCAGCCTCTCTCTAAGGTTCAGTCATACCAAAATAAAAATCCAAAAGTCCCCAAGCAAGAAACTAGGCAGAAGTTGTAGTTGTTGTGAGAAATCTGATTCTGAAAGTTGTAATTTTAACCTATTTTGAATTGTTTTGAGCTTTTTATACCTTTTTTTTTAACCCAACCAAAAGCTCACGTTATGGTCCAAAGAAAGACCTTCCAATCAGTTTTCAAGAAATGCCAAGTCAAGCAGGTAAAGGTAGTTCATGACAGGGCCAACACTCTGGTTCTAACAAGAAAGATAAAAATGAGAGAGTCTTATTGGTAAAAACCCTCAAGGGCACCGTAAGGCGACAGGAGCTGAGAGAAATAAAAATGAGAGAGTCTTATTGGTGAGAACCTTCACAGGCACCGTAAGGCGACGTGAGTTGAGAAAAATTTAAATGAGAGAGTCTTAATGGTGAAAACCCTCACGGGAACCTTGAGGCGAAAGTGAGTTAAAAGTGAACAAATGAGAGAGGTCTGATGGTCGAAAAGGGTTCCAAGGCACCACAGGATGAACAAGGTCAAGGTTTGGGTAAAGTAACCAAGTTGTGGAAATTCCGAGGCAACAAGGCATGGCGAGTGGAAGTTGATAGGTTGAATAGATTGGGCCGATTAGTCCGAAATGCATGTAATGACCATTGGTACCAGCTATTCCGGTCAGATAAGTTTCTTTCCTTCTCTTTTTAGCAGTCATCTGGTTTTGGATTCTTCGTATCCTTAACTCGTAAAATCATTGTATTTCATTTTCCTTTGGGGTTTATTTGTCTAAAGATGTTTCAATCTTAGTTTGTTCAAAGAAAGTGAAAAGGGATTTCAAAGCTCACTACCAACTTCCAAAATTGTAAAGCGCAACGTGGTCAGGGCATGTCAAAAACAAGATGATGTAAGGTAGAATACAGGGAATCACCGGAAGTTTCATTGGTGGAATGATTTGGTAATGTCGTGGGAAACGCTAAGGTTCAGATAAAGGGGTCAGAGGTATGAAACTACAGCATGAGTATAGAACACTTGGTTCGTCAAAGGTCAGGGGTTGGAAAGTCAGTTAGAAAGTCAAGCGATTCAGGGCCAGTTCAGGGAAGCCGGTCAAAACAAACAATGTAGTGGAAGGATTTTCATCAAGAATGCCATCAACTAACCACCATTTTAAATTGACAAATTTTCTTTGATTGAAACAGTGGCAGAAAATTTGGTTGTTTCGGAGGAACTCTCCGTGATGGAAAAACAAGCATTAATCAGGTTTGACCGTAAAGTGGGGTTTGATTAAAATACAAGATAATCATGAATAGCATAGGGGAATATAAGTTGGTTTCAAAGTTTGCATATTTAAAATAAGATTCAATTAGGAGTTGTCAGGACCTCCCTCGATAATAGGACTTAGCTTTCAAATTCTTAGTAATAGTCGGTTGAATGATTCAGTTAACACTCACCCATATACCCAGCTTCCAAACTGGGGCAGAAAATTTTCTTTGTTTTTGTCTTTTTTGTTGAAATCAGGAGCCCGCCTGGAGAACAGAGGCATACAATTCAAGCTTTTAGCAGTCAGGAGCCCGCCTGGAGAACAAAGGCATTTATTTCAAGTTTTTAGCAATCAGGAGCCTGCCTGGAGAACAGAAGCATTTATTTCAAGTTTTTAGCAATCAGGAGCGCGCTTGCAGAACAGAGGCATTTATTTCAAGTTTCAGCAATCAGGAGCCCGCCTGGAAAACGGAGGCATACATTTCACGTTTCAGTAATCACGAGCCCGCCTAGAGAATGGAGGTGTTACATTTCAAGTTTTGGTTTACAAATTCTTATTAATGTCTGGTAATATGTGCCAAGCTATCAAACTGGGGCAGAAAAGTTTCCTTGTTTCTGTTTATTTTGCTGAAGTCAGGAGCCCGCCTGGATAACAGAGGCATACATTTTCAAGTGTTGAAGTCAGGAGCCCGCCCGTATAACAGAGGCATATATTTTTCAAGTTTTGAAGTCGGGATTCCGCCCGTAGAACAGAGGCATACATTTTCAAGTGTTGAAGTCGGGAGCCCGCCCGTATAACAGAGGCATATATTTTCATGTTTTGAAGTCGGGAGCCCGCCCGTAGAACAGAGGCATATATTTTCAAGTTTTGAAGTCGGGAGCCCGCCCGTAGAACAGAGGCATATATTTTCAAGTTTTGAAGTCGGGAGCCCGCCCGTTGAACAGAGGCATGTATTTTCAAGTTTTGAAGTCAGGAGCTCGCCCATATAATAGAGGCATATATTTTCAAGTTTTGAAGTCGGGAGACCGCCCGTATAACAGAGGCATATATTTTCAAGTTTTGAAGTCAGGAGCCCGCCCGTAGAACAGAGGCATTTATTTTCAAGTTTTAAAATCGGGAGCCCGCCCGTAGAACAGAGGCATATATTTTCAAGTTTTGAAGTCGGGAGCCCGCCCGTATAACCGAGGCATACATTTTTAAGTTTTGAAGTTGGGAGCCCGCCCGTATAACAGAGGCATGCATTTTCAAGTTTTGAAGTCGGGAGCCCGCCCGTATAACAGAGGCATATATTTTCAAGTTTGATGTCAAGAGCCCGCCCGTAGAACAGAGGCATATATTTTCCAGTTTTGAAGTCGCCCACAGAACAGAGGCATATATTTTCCAGTTTTGAAGTCGGGAGCCCGCCCGTAGAACAGAGGCATATATTTTCAAGTGTTGAAGTCGGGAGACCGCCCGAATAACAGAGACATACATTTCCAAGTTTTAAAGTCGGGAGCCTGCCCGAATAATAGAGGAATACATTCAAGTTCAGCAGTCTGAAGGAAAGGAAAAACATATCAGTTTACAATTCAAAGCGGCAACAATGAATTTCACCGAGAGGATGCAAGACAACAAGGCAACAAGAAATACAAGAGCAAGTTTGAAGATTTAGATAGGATTTTGTAATTCGTAGATCATAGCTTAGGCTAGCTTCTTTTATATTGACATGGTGTAATAAAGGAGGTCAGCAAGCAGTAGCAGCAGCAACAGCAGTGATATCACAACTTTATGGTAGTCCCCGCTACCAGACATTCCTAAACTACACTGACTTGATTCCTTTTTAGCCAAGGATATGTAGGTAACCTCGAAAGCAGGGTGCGGTCAACTCTTTCAAAATGCTTCAGATGGAGTATTCAAACGGGCAAAAATTGCTCGAATCTGCTCATTTATCTTTGCACGAAAACTCTTTGTGTTCCCGAGCAAAGAGGGGCAGCTGTGAGCATGTGATTTTTGCCCTATATGAATTACTCCCAAAAATTCAAACAAAATGATTTCTTTCATTATTTTGCAATTTTGTGGATTTTTGTGATATTTTATGTTAATTGTTTGCATTTTGTTTGTACATTTTAATTAATGAAAAATATAAAAATATACTTGGCATTTGCATTTAGGGTTTAATTTCACATTTTAGGATTAATTAGTAATTAAGTTACTTTACAAAGAAGAAAATAACAAAAATGATTATTTTACATTTATACTTTAAATTTGTCTTAGTTTGCATTTAAATTAGGAAGTAGTATATTTGGAAATTAAGTGGTACAATTTTAGAGTCAATTTGGGACTTTATTTTAAATTTTGCAAAAATCAGAAAAAATATAAATAAAACAAAAGAAGAAAAAGAAAAGAAAACAATAAAAATAATTAAAAGAAAAACTGGTCTTAATAGAACACCCAGTCTTGGACCAAAAATTAAGCCCAAAACCCTCAGACCCCACTAAAATTGGCCCAGTTCCACGTCCAAACCCGGTCCAACCCTGATATTTCAAAACGACGTCGTTTGGTTAAGTGTTGATCTCAAACATCGATGTTTATCAATCGAACGGTCGAGAAGTCCCTACCCCTTAATATAAAACTGTCGGAGACCCCCCCCCCCCCCAAGTCATCGTCTTCTTCACCCAACCTAGAGCTCGTAACGCCGCCGGCCGGAAATCGCCTCCGCCGGCGGCTGGTCGCCAATAGCCCCCAAATTCACACCATAGCACCATCTCAACCTCCTCGTCACAACTCCCTTACCATCTTCTTTTAAATCGCACCAGAACCCTTTGAATCTTCAAATCTTTGGATGCCGCCTCTACTGCCCACGGCGGCGCCATGTCCAAATAACTCCAAAATAACACCACAGCCTCCCCTCGTTCCCCTTTTTTCCAAATATACCTTTAGTTTCCCTCAAATCTAAGCCAGGCCCTTCGAATCTCAGATTGAAAGTCTGGCTAAAATACCATCACCTCCAAACCCATCCAAAATTACACCCCATGCTCCTCTCCTTCTCCCTTTTCCATGTCCAGGTTCATTTTCCTTCAAATCCAGGCTGAGTTTCTCGAATATCGAATTGAAGTTCTGACCCAGAACCCTAATTCTTCCAAACAGCCCCAAAATCACACTCCAAGCCCTCTTCGACTTCCTTATGCCGAATTTTAGGCCGGAATCCATCGAATCTAAGTGGAACCTGTGAATCTTGAATCTAGGGTTTGAAGAACTCTAATCAGTGTGGGCTTTCAAGTGTTCAAAACCAGTGAGTTTCTTATTTTTCTTGTTGATTTATTTGAATTATTTTCTCTTCATGACTATTTTCACTTCATTAAGTGACTTGGTTCTATTTGGGGTTCAGTAATCAAGTTTGTTCTTCTTTGTTCATTTTTTTTTGTCTTGAGTTTTGTTAACTGTTAACATGAATTTGTTCTTAATTTCGTCATTAGTATAGCCATTAGTTTCTTGTTTAATGCTTTAGGTTTAGTCTTAATTGTTGGTTATCCCTTTTTAGTTAGTAAGATTTCTCTGTGTTAGATTAATCTTTTCTTCAGGATAATTAATTATGTTCTAGTCTTCATTTGTAATTCAATTTTGTTTGTTTAGTTTAATTTGTTTCTTGGTAGTCGATCTATAAGTGTTGACTGCAACTTGGAATTAGTTAATTGATTGTAGTTCATTGTTAGATTTAATTTCATATTTAGTTAAATTGTTCAGCTAGTTTAATTTTAGGATCTTTTGGTTGTAGCTGAACAGGTTAGAATTTTATTTAGCCATGGTTAGTTCTTAACCAGCTACTGGCGTACAAGGGGTTGGGGTCAGACTAATCTGGTAATTTCGAAATGAAAATAAGGGTAAAATAGGTAATTCAAATAGGGAATCTTACAAGTAGCTGAATAAGAATTCCCTAAAGTCTTCAAGATGGGGTTCAAAATGAAATATCAGGACATCTAATAGTATAACTTGAAACACAAGTCACAACTTTAGGGACTTTTAAGCAAAAACGAAAATTAACAAAGGATTTAAAATGCAAAACTGAAAATCTGAGGGCTACCCCCATCTTTTCCTATAAAAGGCATGTCCAATGCCTTAATTTACAAGTTTGAATCTCTGAAAAATTTCCCCCAAAATCTCAACAAGTTTAGAATCTAGAATTTGTAATTCAAAACAAAAAAAAAATAAATCTGCAATTCTGAAGCTCCCTTAGATCTTAGTTCTTTCAAAAATACACAAAAAGTTGCAGAAAACCCAAAAATACTATTACATTTAGTTCCTTAGTTCATTTTCCAGTTTTTGGCAACTGTTTCGAATTTCTAGCCTAAATAAATATGAAAAATGGCATGGAATTCCTTGTGATCAACTGTTGAAGTTTCAGAGTGTGTTTTGGGTGCATTTTCAAATTTGTTTGGTGTTATTCAAGCTATTTTGATTGGATTTCTGTCCGATTTGGTGTAAAAACATCTGCTGATTTCCTTTGGGATTATTTATGGGTTGAATTGCTGCTAGTTGTGATTGCTGTGCGTGTTTGTTGCTGCTGATTCTATCTCTTTCTTCTCCTTTGTTCATTCAATTCCAGGTACACATTCATAGTTTATCCCAATGTATCTCTCAAGCTGGAAATAAATGAAGTGATGTTCGATTCATCCGAATAATTTCCATTAGTATATTTTAGTGTTATCAGAACTGTTTTCAATTGTAGTTAATTAAGGACTGTTTGGACTGTAATTAAGGACTGCTAAACTATTATGGTTATATGAACATTCTGTTAGCTTTGCTAGTTTAAAGTTGTTTAGTTTTGGTTTGTTTTACCATGGCAATTAAATCCGAAATAAGGAATTAGTTTACTGTTGTTAATTCAGTCCTATTGCAAGCATTAGAATGTATTACCCTGTTTAAATCTGAAAGTAGTATACTCACAACTTCAGGAAATCACGTACACTTGGAAGTTTTAAAAATTGATTGGTTCATTTCATTAATTCATTTCTAGGTTTAGTTTGTAAAATAAATTTCGTGATGTGTAGTGTTTGCAATTAATTGACTGTAGAAAATTTCAGAATAGGTATGTTAGTTTGTCAAAATGCACGAGTTGAATATGTTTGCAAAAAATTGGATTAAGATTGACAGGTCTGGATTCGAGTGTTAAGCCATCCCACTTACGATCTAGGATTTAGTTTTGATTCCTGAGTAGGCTCAACCGCTCAACCTTTGTTTAAAGAGAGTTTAGGCCTAAAGTTTGTATGTGTAAGGCCCAACGCTGAAGCAGCCCTATTAAATTGACCACGAGTACTTAAATCAAAGGGTATCCAATAATAGAACTTTCCTTGCTTAAGTTTGGGCCTAATATTGAGGCTCGGATCTTTTATTGACATGCTAATTAATTAGGTCCTTTTAGAGACAATACATGATAGATAAATCATAGTTCTTTTAGGTTGACTTTAAAATAAATGAGGTGCGCCATGCCAAATATAATCACAAATTGCGTGGCCCTCTTTAATTACATTTTAAAAAAAAAATTTAGACTCCGGGACGGGCTATTTAGCGAATTTCATGGCCTCCCGCAAAGTTAATAATACGCTAGTTGCTTTAGGCCTAGCATTTAATAATAATACTTTCTTAAAATCGGGTACACATTTATGTGACCAAAATCCAAATCCCAACAAAGTCGAAATATGTCAAAAATCACGGGTGCATTTATATGACATGGTTCGAGACGTGTTTCACGATGTTGCAATTCTCTTTAAAAATAATAATAAAGCAGTTTAAAGTTAAAAGGCACATAGGTTAAAACATGTTTTAAAATCAGATAAATAAGCCAAATATGACAGTTGAGCAACCGTGCTAGAACCACGGAACCCGGGAATGCCTAACACCTTCTCCCGGTTTAACAAAATTCCTTACTCGGATTTCTGGTTCGCGGACTATTATACAGAGTCATTCTTTTCCTCTATTCGAGATTAAATCGGTGACTTGGGACACCATAAATCTCCCAAGTGACGACTCTAAATCTTTAATAAATAAATCTCATCTCGATTGTCTTTTAATTGGAAAAACTCTTTTACGCCCTTGCGGGTGTAGGAAAAAGGAGGTGTGACAGTCAGTCGTCGAGGTATTGAACTGGACCCATCAAAGATCAAAGCCATACAAGAACTACCACCTCCAAGGAACAAGACTGAGGTGATGAGTTTGTTGGGGAGGTTGAATTACATCAGCAGTTGTATTGCTCAGCTTACAACAACGTTTGAGTCTATCTTCAAGCTGTTAAAGAAGGATGCTACGGTCAACTGGACAGACGAGTGTCAAGAAGCATTCGATAAGATAAAAGGGGTATTTGTCAAACCCTCCGGTGTTGGTCCCGCCAGAACCAGGGAGGCCTTTGATTCTGTATTTGACGGTTTTGGACCATTCGTTTGGATGTGTGTTAGGTAAGCATGACATCACCGGCAGGAAAGAGCAGGCTATATACTATCTCAACAAGAAGTTCACAGTTTACGAGGTTAAGTATACTAAGCTTTAGAGGACAATGTTGCGCTCTAACTTGGGTAGCACAGAAGTTGAAACATTACTTGTCATCTTATACCACTTACCTCATCTCTTAGTTGGATCCATTGAAGTATATCTTTCAGAAGAATATGCCCACAGGGGATTCTCGCAAAGTGGAAAATCTTGCTCACGGAATTCGACATTGTCTATGTGACCTGGACTGTGATGAAAACTCAGGCACTGGCCGACCATTTGGCCGAGAATCCAGTATGAAGGATATGAACCTTTGAAGACATACTTCCCTGATGAAGAGGTAATGCATGTTGATGAGCCAGAACAAGTCGAAAAGCCATGATGGAAGCTTTTATTTGATGGGGCTACCAATATGAAAGGCGTTGGGATAGGAGCGGTGCTTATTCTGAAATAGTGCAGCACTACCCTGTTATAGCTCAACTTCATTTCTATTGTACCAATAACATGGCCGAGTATGAGGCATGTATCTCGGGTTTGAGGTTAGCTGTAGATATGGGTGTCCAAGAAGTCTTGGTCCTGGGTGACTCGGACCTTCTGGTACACCAGATCCGAGGAGAATGGGAAACACGGGATTTAAAGCTTATACCGTACCGACAATGTTTGGATAATCTTTGTCAACAGTTTCAATCAATAGAGTTCAAGCATATTCCAAGGATTCATAATTAAGTTGTCGATGATTTGGCTACTTTGGCGTCAATGTTTCATCATCCAGATAAGGCCTATGTGGACCCTTTGCAGATTCAGGTCTGTGATCAGCATGCATACTGTAATTGGTGGAAGAAGAACTAGATGGTGAGTCGTGGTTCCATGATATCAAAGAATACCTCAGAATGGGAGTGTATCCAGTACAGGCCACAGGGGATCAAAAGAGAGCAATTCGATGTTTGGCAAATGGATTTTTCTTCAGTGGAGGGGTATTGTAGAAAAGAACTCCAGATCTTGGGTTGTTGAGATGCATAAATGCTAGACATGCCATAGCTATTATGACCGAAGTACATTCGGGAGTTTGTGGACCACATATGAGTGGGTACGTGTTAGCAAAGAAGATTCTCCAAGCAGGTTATTATTGTATTACAATGGAGCGAGATTGTATCAGTTTTGTGCGCAGGTGTCATCAGTGTCAAGTACATGTACATTTGATTCATTCTCTACTATCGGAATTGCACACAATGTCTGCACCATGGCCTTTTGTTGTGTAGGGCATGGATGTCATTGGGCTAATTGAGCTAGCAGCATCAAATGGGCATAGGTTCATTTTGGTGCAATTGATTATTTCACCAAGTAGGTTGAGGCTAAAACGTTTAAGTCTATGACCAAGAAATTGGTGGTTGATTTTGTGCACTCAAATATCATTTGTCAGTTTGGGTTACCAAAGGTGATCTTTACAGACAATGGGGCTAATCTTAATAGTCATCTGATGAAAGAGGTATGTCAGCAAGTCAATATTACACATCGCAATTCCACCCCTTACCGCCCCAAGGCAAATGGATCAGTTAAGGCGGCCAACAAGAATATAAAGAAGATACTGCGGAAAATGGTGGAGGATTCTAGACAGTGGCATGAAAAGCTGCCTTTTGCATTGCTGGGTTATCATACTACTGTCCGTACTTCAGAAGGGGCGACTCCTTATTTGTTGGTGTATGGCACCGAGGCAGTAATACCCATAGAAGTGGAGATCCCAACCCTTCGAATTGTCGTAGAAGCTGAAATTGATGATGATGAGTGGGTCAAAGCCCGCTTGGAGCAATTGAGTTTGATGAATGAGAAAAGATTAGCAGCAGTGTGTCATGGTCAATTGTATCAATTGAGAATGGCAAGAGCATATAATAAGAAGGTGCGTCCACGAAAGTTTGAAGTGGGTCAGTAAGTGTTAAGACGTATTCTTCCACATCAGGCTGAGGCTAAAGGCAAGTTCGCCCCAAATTGGTAGGGGCCGTTCATCATGACAAAAGTGTTGTCCAATGGTGCTTTGTATTTGACAGACATAGAAGGCAAGTGTGTTGAAATGGCCATCAATTCCGATGCGGTCAAGAGATATTGTGTATGATTTTCCTTGTTTTAATTGTATTTGTTTGTACTTGGCATGTTTTTAAGATTGGAATGACGAAGGCATTTTGTTCTACTATCTAAACACTTTGTCCTTTGTTACCCCTTTGTGCCTTATTTATTTTCTTTCATACCTTTCTTTAGAAATCTATTGCAAAGCTCAGAAATGCAAGCATAAAAGATAAATAAAAGAAAAGAGAGAAGAAAAATGAAAATGAAAAAGAAAAAAAAGAAAAGAAAAGAGTAGAAAAAGAGAAAAAAGAAAAAAAGGCAAAAGGGAAAAAAGAAAAGAAAAGAAAAGAAGAGAAAATGGAAGAAAAAGTCACAACCACAAAGTAATTTCTATGACATGAACTACGTTCAACCTGATTCCTTTTAAGGATACGTAGGCAGTCTCACGGTTCGGTCCCATCAAAGCAAAAATCCAAAAGTTCCCAAGCAAAAAAAACAGGGGCAGAAGTTGCAATTGTTGTAAGAAATCTGATTTCGAAAGTTGAAATTTTTAAACCCATTTGAATTGTTTTGAGCCTTTCATACCCTTTCTTTATAACCTTATCCAAAAGCCCACATTACAGTCTGAAGAAAGACCTTCTGATCAGTTTTCAAGAAATTCCAAGTCGAGCATGAAGAGGTGATTCATATCAGGAGAAACACTGTGGTTCAAGCAGGAAAAGTAATGAAAAATGAGAGAGTCTTATTGGTGAAAACCCTCATGGACACTGTAAGGCGACGGGGGCTGAGAGAAATCAAAAATGAGGGAATCTTATTGGCGAAAACCCTCACGGACACTTTAGGGCGAAAGTGAGTTGAGAGAAATCAGAATTGAGAGAGTCTTATCAATGAAAACCCTCACAGGCATCTTAAGGCAAAAGTGAGTTGAGAAGTGAACAAATGGGAGAGTTCTATTGGTGAAAACCTTCCAGGACACCGCAAGATGAACAAGGTTAAGGTTTGGATAAAGAAATCAGGTTATGAAATTCTGGGGCAACAAAGTATGGCAACTGAAAGTGGATTGGTTGGACGGATTGGGCCGATTAGTCCGAAATGCATGCCATGATCAATGGTACCAGCTATTCCATNCCCCCCCCCCCCCCCGAATAATGGGACCAAGTTTTAAGATTTCCATTAGATAACAAGATGTAGCGTAAATTCTGTTGTAGGGTGGTATAATTCAGTCTCAAAAGTGTCATTTTTTAGGATAAGACTTGATTTTGATTTTCAGGACCTTCATGAATAATAAAATGTACTTTAAGGCCCTCCTAGATAACAGGACTTAGCAGAATTAATACCTTTAGAAGATACAGCTTAGATCTATAACTGTCATTTAATTAAGAGTTATCAGGACATCCCTAGATAATAGGACTTAGCTTTTAAATTCTTAATAATAGTTGATAGAATGATTCAGTTTAACATTCACCTATGTGCCCAGCTACCAAACTGGGTTTCCTTTATTTTGTCTATTTTTGTTAGAATCAGGTAGCCGCTTGGAGAATAGGGAGAAAAAGTTCAAATTTAGCAGTCAGGAGCCTGCATGGAGAATAAGGGAATACATTTCAAGCCAGCAGTCAGGAGCCTGACTGGAGAGCAGGGAATATATTTCAAGTCAGTAGTTAGGAGCCCGCCTGGAGAGCAGGGAATACATTTCAAGTTCAGCAATAAGGAGCCCACCTGGAGAACAAGGGAATACATTCAAGTTTCATTAGTCAGGAGCCCACCTAGAGAACAAGGGAATACATTTCAAGTTCAACAATCAGGAGCCTACGTGGAGAATAAGGGAATGCAATTCAAGTTCAACAATCAAGTGTCCACCTGGAGAACAAGGGAGTACAATTCAAGTTTTAGCTTTCAAGTTCTTATTAATATTTGGTAATATGACTCAGGTTAACACTCACATATGTGCCCAGCTACCAAACTGGAGCAGAAAATTTTCTTTGTCTTGTCTATTTTTGTTAAAATCAGGAGCCCACCTGGAGATAAGGGAATACATTTCAAGTCAGCAGTCAGGAGCCCTCCTGGAGAGCTGGGAATACATTTCAAGTCAGCAGTCAGGAGCCCGTTTGGTGAGCTGGGAATACATTTCAAGTCAGCAGTCAAGAGCCCGCCTGGAGAGCAGGGAATATATTCAAGTTTAGCAGTCAGGAGCCCGCCTGGAGAGCAAGGAATACATTTAAAGTTAGTAGTCAGGAGCCTGATTGGAGAGCAAGGAATACATTTCAAGTCAGCAGTCAGGAGCCCACTGGGAGAGCAGGGAATACATTCAAGTTTAGCAGTCAGAACCCGCCGGAGAATAGGGAATACATTTCAAGTCAGCAGTCAGGAGCCCGACTGGAGAGCAAGGAATACATTTCAAGTTAGCAGTCAGGAGCCCGCTTGGAGAGCAGGGAATACATTTCAAGTCAGCAGTCAGGAGCCCGCCTGGAGAGCAGGGAATACATTTCAAGTTAGCAGTCCGGAGCCCGCCTGGAGAGCGGGGAATACATTTCAAGTCAGTAGTCAGGAGCTCACCTGGAGAGCATGGGAATACATTTCATGTTCAGTAATCAGGAGCCCGCCTGAAGAGCATGTGAATACATTTCAAGTTCAGCAATCAGGAGCCATCCTGGAGAGCAAGGGAATACAATTTAAGTTTAGCAGTCGGAAGCCCGCTTGGAGAGCAAGGGAACACAACTTAAGTTCAGCAATCAGGCGTCAACCAAGAGAAAAGGGAAAATATATCAAATACAGTTCAAGTTTAGTGGTCAGGCGTCCACCTAGATAAAAGGAAAAATACCTCAAAGTACGATTCGAGTTCAGCAATCAAGTGCCCACCTGGAGAAAGAGGCAACATCTCAAATACAGTTAAGTTCGGTGGTCAGGCATCCACCTGNTCAGATAAGTCTCTTTCCCTTTTTCCTTTTAGTAAGTCATCCGGTTTTGGATTTTCTTTATCCTTAACTCTCAAGGTCATTGCATTTCATTTCTTTTGGGGTTTGTTTCTCTAAGATGTTTTAGTGTCAGTTTTGTTCAAAGCAAATAAGAAAGGATTTCAAAGCTCACTACCAGATTCCAAAATTTTAAAGCACAGTGTGGACGAAAACATACCGAAGATAGCAAGATGTAAAGTGGGTTATAGGGAGTCACCAGAAGTTCCATCGGTGGAATGATTTAGTAATGTCATGGGAGTTGCAAAGGTTCAAATAAAAGGGGTCAGAGATGTAAAACAACAGTATGGGTATAGAACACTCGGTTCATCAGAGGTCATGAGGTTTGAAAGTCAGTCATAAAGTCAAGTGGTTCAAGGCTAATTCGAAGAGGCAGGTCAAAGTAGAACACGGCAGCGGAGGCATCCTCAGCAAGAATTCCATTAACTAACCACCATTTTAAATTGACAAGATTTCTCTTTGATCGAAACAAGGGTAGAAAATTTTGTTTGTTTCGGAGGAACTCCCCATAGGGGAAGAGCAAGCACCAAACATGTTTGATCGTAAAACTCTTAGGACCCTCCTGGAAAATGTGGCTTAGGTAAATTTCAAAGCAATCATGAATAGCATACTTTAGCATAGGGAATATAAGTTGGCTTCAAAGTTTGCATATTTAAGATAGGATTCAATTAGGAGTTTTCAAGACCCCCCC
>MU747044.1:86153-97200 GCA_026770625.1 Nicotiana glauca | reverse complement strand
GGAGAATAGGGAATACATTTCAAGTCAGCAGTCAGGAGCCCGACTGGAGAGCAAGGAATACATTTCAAGTTAGCAGTCAGGAGCCCGCTTGGAGAGCAGGGAATACATTTCAAGTCAGCAGTCAGGAGCCCGCCTGGAGAGCAGGGAATACATTTCAAGTTAGCAGTCCGGAGCCCGCCTGGAGAGCGGGGAATACATTTCAAGTCAGTAGTCAGGAGCTCACCTGGAGAGCATGGGAATACATTTCATGTTCAGTAATCAGGAGCCCGCCTGAAGAGCATGTGAATACATTTCAAGTTCAGCAATCAGGAGCCATCCTGGAGAGCAAGGGAATACAATTTAAGTTTAGCAGTCGGAAGCCCGCTTGGAGAGCAAGGGAACACAACTTAAGTTCAGCAATCAGGCGTCAACCAAGAGAAAAGGGAAAATATATCAAATACAGTTCAAGTTTAGTGGTCAGGCGTCCACCTAGATAAAAGGAAAAATACCTCAAAGTACGATTCGAGTTCAGCAATCAAGTGCCCACCTGGAGAAAGAGGCAACATCTCAAATACAGTTAAGTTCGGTGGTCAGGCATCCACCTGGAGAAAGGGAAAGCATATCAAAGTGTAGTTCGAGTTGGAAATCAAGCATCCACTTGAAGAAAAGGAAAATATCTCAGATTATAATTCACGTCGACAACAGAGGAATTTCACCGGAAGAATACAAGTCAACAAGGCAACAAGAACCATAAGAGAAAATTTGAAGATATAGATAGGATTTTTGTAATTCATAGGTCATAGTCTAGTCCAACTTCTTTTTATTTTGACATGGTATAATTAGGGGTTCAGTTAGGCAGCAGTAGCAACAGTAAAACCATAGCTTCATGGTAGTCCCAGCTACCAGACCTTTCTGAACTATACTGACCGGATTCCTTTTTAGCCAAGGATATGGAGGCAACCTCAGAAGCAGTGCGCGGTCAAATCGTTCAAATATGCTTCGCATGGAGTATTCAAACGGGCAAAAATCGCTCGTGTCTGCCCACTTTATCTTTGCACAAAAACTTTTCGTGTTTCCGAGCAAAGAGGGGCAGCTCTGAGCACGTGATTTTTGCCCTGTATGAATTACTCCCACAAATCCAAAAACAAAATAATTTCTTTCAGTGTTTGCAATTTTGTGGATTTTGTGGCATTTACTGTTAATTGTTTGCATTTTGTCTGTTGTTTAATTAATTAAAAAAATCAAAAAATACTTGGCATTTCCATTTAGGATTTAACTCAGTTTTAGGGTTAATTAAGTAATTAGGTTATTTTATAAAAGAAGGAAAAGCACAAAAAATAGTTATTTGGCATCTTTTAATTTTAATTTTTGATTTTTGAGTAGTTTTTCTTTAGTTTATTAATTGTTGTAATTAGTTAGGACTAGTTAGTATTTTTGATAAGTTAATTTGGTTTTATAATTTAATTTAGGATTTTAGTTTTAGTTTTTGGAAAAGAAAAAAAAAAGAAGAAAGAGAAAAGGCGATTAGAGATGTAGGGTTTTTGGGCCAAAATTGACCCCAGCCCAATCAAATACCCGACCAAAATACCTGCTCCAGCCCAAACTCGTTCGTCAAAACCCGGTCCAGCATCCCCTTACCCTCCAAACGACCCTCTTTAGCATTCGAGGGATCCCATACGTCGAGATTTTCTCATCCAACGGTTGGGAAGCTAGGTTCATTACATACTTAACTGTCCAAATGCCCCCCCTCCCCCCCCACCCTATCTCTCGTGTCTCTCACCTCACAGAAGACCTCTCAATCGCCGCCTCCTGCCACCGTCGGAAATTTCCTACGACGGCGGCGAGTCTCCAAACCACCCCAAATATTTACCACAACTCCATCTCTGCCTCCACATCCTCAATCCATAACTAGTTTCCTTCAAAACCACCCAAATCCCTTGAATCTTGGTCTAAAGCTACAAACCCTAGAGCCGCCATAGTTTCTCCAGTGGCAGCGCCACCACCAAACCTCCCCAAAATCACACCCCTGAACCCCCTTCTCCCCCTCATTCCAAAACTCTATTCCATGTCCTTTTAATCCCACAGAACTGCTTGAATACTAAATCTAGGGTTCGAGCCCTCGAAGCCAAGGCCAAATCCATTCATGCGAGGTCTTTCCTCCAGTGTCCATGAGTGTCAGGGCACTGATTTTACCACAAAATAACATCCTTTGCCTATTCTTGATAAGGAATAGGCGACTGATATTATATTGGGGTTTAAATCAGAGAGTCGGGTCTTAAGTTCAAGCCAAGGTAGTGAGTTTCTTTCTTTCATTTTGTTTATTCTTCTGTTTGTTTTTGTTTCCTTTCAACTTTCGTTCTTCTTTTCTTCTTCCGTTCGATTTATCTTGACACCCAAGCTTCTGTTCTTCTCTCTTGCTTCTCTTAGTCAGAATTCGAATCTAGATTTGTCCAAATTGGTAATTGTTGTTTGTTTATCTTTAATTTGTTATTCAATCATATTTTAGTCAAGGCATGAGTACTGTCTTAGTTTCCTTATCACATTTTATCATTAATTAATAAACTTAGGGCTCTAATTTAATTAGATTACAATGACGTGCAGTTCAGTGAATTTTGGTCTTATTTTGGCCACTTTCTAAAAATGATTTTTGGTTTTCTTTATGGGGGAAGTTATGGAGTCAATTCAAGTTAGGATTTGCACTTACTGAGTACAGTTGTAGTGTACTCATGCCCTTTCTACGCATGTTTTTAATGTGCATATCCAGGTAACCTCACTCAGGCGCACTATCCTTGAGGAAGGGAGAGCTACGGACTTCGAGGTACATCTGCAGCGTCCGCAGACCGAAGAGTCTCCTTCCTACTCTATCTTGTAGTGTTTAGACTTCTTTCGTACTTTGATGTAGAGTTTTTTCTAGAGTTTAGAGCAGTGTATTACATTTCTATTAGCCTGTGTTTCCCGTGAGTTTTCGGGTCTTAGGGTGATATTGTAGACTTGTGCGTTTGAGTTGTATATGCCAAGTGGCACTTATATACAGTTTTCCTTCTATTTTCACTTAGTTTAATTAATTGTTCCGCAAGTTATATTATTTCTGCATTGTTAGGCTTACCTAGTCGTAGGGACTAGGTGCCATCACGACATGTCCACGGAGGGCGAACTGGGGTGTGATAAGTTGGTATCAGAGCTCTAGCTTCATAGGAGTCACGGAACACCGGTCGATTTATTAGAGTCTCGCTGATCGGTACGGAGACATCTGTACTTATCTACAAGAGGCTATGTAACTGTTTAGGAAAAAATTTCACTTCATTTGATTCCCTATTGTGCGAGATTTTTGACATCATAATCTTAAACTTCTGCCTTCTATTCTCTCACATATGGTGAGGACACGTGCTACTTGAGATTATCAGGCACCCGTGCCCCTACTACAGCCGTCAGAGTCCGGGACTGGGGTAGAGGTCAAGGAAGTGCATATGGTGCAGCCAGAGCACCTGCGCGAGCTGCCGCCGAGGCACCATTAGCAGATCCAACCAGAGCCCAGGCACCTGGCTAGCCTACTATTGCCACTACTACTCCAGCTCTTTAGGAGACTTTGGCACAATTCCTGAGCATGTTTGGTACGTTGATTTTCAGGCGGGATTGGTTCGGGTTGTACTGACTACTTCACAGATCGGGGGAGGGACCCAGACTCCCGCCGCCCCCACTCCAGAGCAGCAAGTTACTATTTGTCAGGTTCTAAGTGTCATGGCGACGCATCCTGCAGTCCTAGTTTAGCGGGTGGTTAGAACCTCTCGCCGAGTAGGGGATAGGTGGGTCCAGAAGAGAGAGAGCAGACGAGGTTAGGAGGGAGAGTATAGAGGAGTGAGTAGACACCGTAGACTGGAGAGATATAATGGTCCCTATTTTGGAGGCAGGGTGCATCATAGTAGTGGTTTTATGAGTTAGCCAGCTCAGTTTGCATCTCAGAGTTCCTATAGAGTTTCAGGTGTTCAGGGGTCTTGGAGTACCCCTACCGCACAGTTCCCACTGACACATCAGTCGCGAGTTTGCTTTAAGTGTGGTGACATACGCCATGTGGTGAGGTATTGCCCTAGACTCGGGAGGAGTGCACCTCCACAGACTTCTTCTCTACAGCGCACCTCGCAGAGTTCTCAGGCTATAGTTACAGCCCCAGTTGCTACCCCACCTACCCGTACCGAGGCTACTGCCTTTGATTCTGTCATTACAAGTATTTTCATGGTTTGTTATAGAGGTGTATCGATTATATTCGATCTAGGCTCTACTTATTCTTATGTGCCTTCTTACTTTTCTCCGTATTTGGGTGTGCCTCGGGATTCTTTGAGTGCCATCATTTATGTTTCTACTCCTGTGGGGGATTCTCTTGTTGTAGACCGCATTTATAGGTCATGTTTGGTTACTATTCATGGTTAGACCATAGCGGATTTATTGTTACTCGGTATAGTTGATTTTGGCATTATTTTGGGCATGGACTGGTTGTCGCCCCACTTTTCTATTCTTAATTGTCACGTGAAGACTGTGACGCTGGCTATGCCAGGTATTCCGTGTGTTGAGTGGAGTGGTACTTTAGATCACACTCCTAGTAGAGTTATCTCTTCCCTCAAAGCTCAGTGTATGGTTGAGAAAGGGTGTGTCGCGTATTTAGCTTATGTGAGAGATGTCAGTATTGATATCCCTTTTATTGATTCAGTCCCAGTGGTACGGGATTATCCGGATGTGTTTCCAGCTGATCTCCCGGGAATGAAGCCCATTTTCATTCCTCCGTATCGCATGGCTCCTCCTGAGTTGAAGGAGTTGAAAGATCAATTACAGGAATTACTTGACAAGGGCTTTATTCGCCCCAGTGTTTCACCTTGGGGTGCTTCGGTCTTGTTTGTAAAAAAAAAGGATGGTTTTGTGCGTATGTGTATCGATTATCGCAAGTTGAACGAGGCTACAGTGAATAACCATTATCATTTGCCTCATATTAAGGATCTGTTTGAACAACTTCAGGGTGCACATGTGTTTTCTAAGAATGACTTGCGCTCAGGTTACCATCAGTTGAAGATTGGGGAGCCAGATATCCCAAAGACTGCCTTCAGGACTCGGTATGTCCATTACGAGTTCCTTGTTATGTCTTTTGGGCTGACCAATGCCCCAGCAGCCCTTATGCATTTGATGCACAGTGTGTTCGGACCATATCTCGACTCGTTTTGTTATTATTTTTATTGATGATATTCTAGTGTATTCCCAGAGTCTGGAAGATCATGAATAGCACCTGAGGACCGTGCTTCAGACCTTGAGAGAGAAGAAGTTATATGCAAAGTTCTCAAAATGCGAGTTTTGGTTGAGTTTCGTGGCATTCTTAGGCCACGTGGTATCGAGTGGGGGCATTCGGGTAGATCAGAAGAAGATAGAAGCAGTGCAGAGTTGGCCTAGACTCTCCTCAGCTACAGATATTCGCAGTTTCCTTAGCTTGGCAGGCTACTACCATCAATTTGTGGAGGGATTTTCATCGATCGCGAGCACAATGACTAGATTGACCCAGAAGGGTGCCCCATTTTAGTGGACAAAGGAGTGTGAGGCGAGCTTTCGGAAGCTCAAGACAGCTTTGACTACAACCCCAATTTTGATGTTGCCTACGGTTCGGGGTCTTATACTGTCTATTGTGATGCCTCAAGAGTTGGTCTTAGAGCGATGTTGATGCACGATGGTAGGGTGATTGCCTACGCATCCAGACAGTTAAAGATACATAAGAAGAACTACCATGTCCACGACCTTGAGTTAGCTGCTATTGTTCATGCCTTGAAGATCTGGCATCATTATTTGTACGGTATGCCTTGTAAGATCTATACTGAACAACGGAGTTTGCAGCACTTGTTCAAGAAAAGGGATATAATATGCGTCAGGGGAGGTGGTTAAAGTTGTTGAAGGATTATGATATTACTATTCTGTATCACCTGGGCAAGGCCAATGTGGTGACGGATGCCTTGAGTCGATGGGCGGAGAGTTCGGGGAGTTTGCCATATTTACTAGCTTTAGAGAGGCCTATGGCGATGGATGTTCAGGCCTTAGCCAGCCAGTTTGTGAGATTGGATCTTTTGGAGCCCAGTCGGGTTCTAGCCTGTGTGGTTTCCTGGTCTTCCCTATTTGATCGTATTAGGGAGCGGCAGTATGATGACCCTCATTAACTTGTGCTCAAGGACAAGGTGCAGCACGGTGATGCCAGAGATGTGACCATTGGAGGTGACAGGGGTATTGATGATAGAGAGCCGGATTTGTGTACCCAATGTTGATGAGCTTCAAGAGTTAATTTTAGCAGAGGCCCACAGTTTGCGGTATTCCATCCATCTGGGTGCCGCGAAGATGAATCAGGACTTAAGGCAGCACTATTGTTGGAGTCGGATGAAGAAGGATATATTTGGATATGTAGCTAGATACCTCAACTATCAACATGTGAAGTATGAGCACCAGAGACCGGATTGGTTGCTTCAGCAGATAGAGATTCCGGAGTGGAAGTGGGAGCGCATCACCATGGATTTTGTATCTGGACTCCCACGAAACTTGAAGAAGTTTGATGCCATTTGGGTCATTGTGGATCCGGTAACCAAGTCCGCTCATTTTATTCCTGTATATACCACTTATTCATCGGAGTGGTTAGCGGAGATTTATATCCGAGAGATCGTCCGTCTGCATGGTATTTCGGTTTCTATTATTTCAGACAGAGGTACTCAGTTTACATCACGGTTCTAGAGAGCCATGCAGTAGGAGCTAGGTACTCGGGTGGAGTTGAGCACAGCATTTCACCCCCCAGACAGACGGACAGTCCGAGCGCACTATTCAGATTCTGAAGGATATGCTCCGTGCGTGTGTGATTGAGTTTGGAGGGTCTTGGTATCAGTTCTTGCCATTAGCAGAGTTTGCCTACAACAACAGCTACCAGTTGATCATCCAGATGGCTCCTTATGAGGCTTTACATGGTAGACGGTGTCGATCTCCGGTTGGATGGTTTGAGCCAGGGGAGGCTCGGTTATTAGGTACGGATTTGGTTCAGGAGGCCTTGGACAAGTACAAGATCATTCAGGATAGGCTTCATTCAGCTCACTCTAGGCAGAAGAGTTATGCAGATCACAAGGTTCGAGATGTAGCATTTATGGTTGGTGAGCGGGTATTGCTCCGAGTATTGCCTATGAAGGGCGTGATGAGATATGGGAAGAAGGGCAAGCTTAGCCATAGGTACAGATCCGTTTGATATTCTTGATCGAGTGGGAGAGGTGGCTTGTAGACTCGTACTGAAGCCTAGCTTATCAGCTGTGCATCCAGTCTTTTTTTTCATGTACCCATGCTTCGGAGGTATCACAGCGATCCATCCCACGTGTTAGATTTCAGCACTGCCCAGTTGGACAAGGACTTGTCCTATTTGGGAGAGCTGGTAGCTATTCTTGACCGGCAGGTTCGTCAGTTGAGATCCAAGAGTTTTCCTTCTGTTCGTGTCCAATGGAGAGGTCAGCCTCCTGAGGCACCGACTTGGGAGTCCGAGTCTAAGATGCGGAGCCATTATCCTCATCTTTTTCCCGACTCAGGTACTTCTTTCTTTTGCCCGTTCGAGGATGAACGGTTGTTTTAGTAGTGGAGGATATGACGACCCAAAGGGGTCATCATTTGTTTTCTTACCCATTCTGTACTTCCGAGGCCTTGAAAACCTCATCTGGGTTGCCTCGATTTGCATGCACAGTCCAACCATATAGACGAAAAGCTTAAATATGAATTCTGTGAGAAAAATGCAAAATTTTGATATTAAATTGAATAAATTTAACTTTGGTCAACATTTTGGGTAAACAGACCCAGAACCGTGATTTGACGGTCCCGGAAGGTCTATAGGAAAATATAGGACTTGGGCGTATGCCCGGAATCAAATTCCGAGGTCCCAAGTCCGAGAAATAATTTTTGTGAGAAATTATTTTCTGGAAATAATTAAGAAAATTGGAATAAAAATTTGATTAAAAGACTATGGTATCGGGTATGTATTTTGGTTCCGGCGCCCGGTGCAAGTCTTATATATGGTTTAAGCGCTTTCTGTAAAGTTTGGTTGAAAACGGACATCGTATGACGTATTTTGGACATAAAATGGGAATTTGATGTTTTATGAAAATTTGGAGGAAATCATGAGTTTTGAGGCTTGATTCAATTTTGATGATGTTATTTAGGCGAGTTGATCACGCGGATAAGTCCATAGGATGCTTTTGAGGTTGTGTGCATATTTGGTTTGGAGCCCCGAGGGCTCGGGTGAGTTTTGGATAGGTGTCGGAGTGCTTTTCAACCTTGGGAATTTTTGCTGCCATAACTGGCCTGCAGGCTTCACAATTGCAAAGCCTGGCTCGCAATTGCGAAGGGTCAGCTCGAAAATGCGAGAAATGGCCAGGCCTGTAACCATCACAAATGTGATATTTGACTTTGCAAATGCGAAGTCTTAGGTTTCGCAAATGCAACCTTATGGTTCGCAAATGCGAACCTCCTAATTTCCTCATAGTTTGCAAATGCGAAAAAATGTTCGCAATTCCTAGATCTGGTCGGTGTTCGCAATTGCGAAACCCAGTTCGCAATTGCGACATCAGAGACCCAACAATTTTATACTTAGTCGATTTTCTACCATATTTCACCATTCTTTCAAGATCCAAACCCCATAGGTAATCTTTCAAGGACAAAACTTCTTCCAAATCATTTGTAAGTTAATTTTTACTTAATTCCTTCAATCATTTACAACATTTAACATGTTTTCCACTTAAATTCAATGAATTTAATGGGTGAAATTGGGGGTTTGGGGTAGTGTTGTCGCCCCCTTTTTCCCTCCCTAAAAGCGAGAAATCGGGCTTACGACATTTAGGAAAGACAACTCTATTCCCATTTGGGAATTGGGTTTTGGATTTGGAGAGTCGCCACCTAATGATTATAGTGCATTAGGACACTTTAAGAAGTAATTTTGTGATGAAGAACTAGAGTTCGGGTAAGGGCTAGAAATTATCTCGAGGGGAAGGTGTTAGGCACCCCTCAAGATCCACTAGTGTGGTTCCTGGCCATGTTACAATTGTGACTTTAAAGCAAGCAAACATACAAGGTAACTTCACATAAAGGCTGCAAGTAGGTATGCATAAAGGTTATTAAACATGCTGAAATTCGAATAGAAGACTCCTTAATTATTGGCAAGAATGTCCAAAATGCAGAAAAACGGGATCAAGTAATGAATACCAATTATCAAACAAGGAAGTGAATGAGCGGAAAATTTTAAAGGAAAGGGCAGTGTGAAAATTAGAGGGGGGAAGTTCTAATGATTAAACAAGAATGCAGAATTTTAAGAACTAAAAATTGACAATCTGAAAAAATAATTATGTAAGGGAAAAGGGGTCCTAGCTCGTAAAATACATGGATCATTCACACAACACCGGTACCCAATTGTACGCATAGTGTTATCATGTTATCATCATCTCCATATCTACCCTTCCCCACCCCGTTAAGGTATTAAAGCGCAGAATAGTATCGTTACATATTGTATCGTCCCAATCCTATCAGTCCCGGAGGAAATTGGACTACTAGTCCTAAAGGGAGAAGGGTTTGAGTACTTTTAAGGAGTTTTCAAAGGACAAAATGCTAAGGCGTCAATCAAAACACGTAATGCAAATAAAGGGGAAACAAATAATCAAGTAGGGCTCAAATAAGCCTCCATAAATCAGATAAAAGTCATAGAGTTTAGCATGTCTTACACATACTGGTTTGGTCTTAATTAAATAAAGCGACGAGCGGACTGGTTCAACACATATTTTTAGATGGAAAGTCTACATTAGGCTTGCTTGAATGCAGTTGACTAAAACCGATCTGATTGATTAATTAATCCTTTTGTCTAAGTGTTGGATAGAATTACTGATTTTAAAACATAAAACTAATTATAAATCAGAGTTACAGAGCAAAAGGAGTGAAAGGAGTTTCGGAAAAAGAGTATACTTTGAAAAGGCTTAACAGAAAAAGAATTAAACTTCAGAAGACATGAAGGCTAATTTGAGGAAAAGGAATTACAGAAGTTTCAAAAAAATGCAAATTTGTCTAGAAAATCCGCTATTTTAGTAAAATACTAATTTTCGAAAAAAGTGAATGCTATTTTGAATGAGTGAAGGCGGCTTAGGTTCTAAGTTCCTATAGGCATGCTCTCTATACGTTAACTGATTTAGATCTTTTAAACAGGAGTATTGTAGACATGGTACTATACGCAACTTTGTTGTTAGAACTAGTTATTTGCCTAATGACACTGTTGTATGCAGAAAGTATGGATTCCTATATGCATATATTTTACATGCTTAGTTGTTTAATCCTAATTGTTTGCCTGATGACGTTATTATATGCAGCAATACAATTTCCTATAGGCATGGTATTTAAATGCTTTATTGTAGAAATCAAGTGTCGAATCCTATAGACATGTTTTCTACGCGTGGAGTTGCACAAATCATAAATAAATCCCTATAGGCATGATTTCTACCCTTAGTGCATAAAACTAACCCCCCCTCCCCTTTTTACTAAATCCCCGAGTTTATAAAAATTATTACAACCCAAAAGAAATAAAACTGAAATTAAAAAGTACATCAGGAATCATCAGCTACATCCGAGCAGCCTATTTCAGACTTAGTTTCCAATAATATGACATTGAGCCACTTTCGAGATCCATATTTCCAAGCCTTCTCTCATCTAGGGTGTTTCAGAGATCCAAGGGATTTCAGGAACCCCAGGCAGTGCATGCACCCAAGATGTTAATTAGAAAATTGAGTTGTGCAGTGTGGAAGGCCCTTATGTGTCCAAGTTCCGAGGGAGCTCAAGGGTCCCAAGGCGAGGCTCACACAAGAGGGGGAGAACCTAAATTCTAAGAGCATAGTGGAAGTGCAGAACATAGTTTGAAAGAGATTTATCAAAACTGGATTGGAAATAGTAAGTGGTAAGGTGATTTTGAAAACAATTGTACTAGTGAAACTCAAACTACACAGAATCAGTAGTCATTCAAAAGGGGCAAGGGATTATGGGATTTATTGTATAACCC
>MU747044.1:23798-69047 GCA_026770625.1 Nicotiana glauca | reverse complement strand
TTTAAATATGAATACTTCCATAAACAAGGTTCAAGTGTTGGAAATAAATACTACGCACTTAAATATTCAATACAAAGCAAGGAAATGAAGAAATAAACATAAATGGGTAAGAAAATCTTAACCCCAAGCTTCAATCTTCAAGACACAAGTGTGTGTGCAAAAACCCTAACTTCAATAAAATGTTCTCTCTAGTCTATGAGGACTGAAAATAAGCCAAAGATCCTCAAAAGATCTACTTGGACGAGTATAAAACTTATTTGGGGTGAGAAATTATGAAATATCCATTTTGCTCCAGGCATGATGCACTGCTTTCGCATCTGCGAAAAAGTAACCGCAGATGCGATTTCGCAAAGGCAAAAATTTGAACGCACAAGCGGAGTTCCTCAATAGTGCCAGTAACCGCAGAAGCGGAAAATAGGGTAACCGCATAAGCGGTTTCTACCCATTCAACTCAACCCGCAGAAGCGGTTATTCTATCGCATAATTGGAAGTCACTTCTGCGGCCTTTCTTCCGCAGAAGCGGAATTCACTGGAGGTTTTTGCATGGTTTCACCTTCTTTTTGCTCAATTCCACTTCAATTCAATTCAAACCACTTCGTAGCATCATTTACCTGAAAATCTAACAATGCCTGATGCAAGGTTGATGCTACGGCTCCAGCAGTGTGGATCCAGGGTCGTCCTAACAGCAGATTGTAGGATGCCGGGACGTCTATCACTTGAAAGTAGACGTCAAACCATGTTGGCCCCATTTGCAGGCATTGGCTGATTTCTCCAATGGTAGAACTTTAGGACCCGTCGAAGGCCTTGACATTGATAGCACCATCTTTGATCTCGTGCAGGCTTTTTCCCAAAGTTCTGAGAGTTATCAGCGGACAGATGTTGAGGCTAGATCTTCCATCGATCAGGACTCTAGTGATGAAATAATCCTTGCATTGCACGATGATGTGTAGTGCCTTGTTGTTACTTAGTCCTTCTGGCGGCAGCTCATCTTCGTGGAAGGTGATCTTATGGCTCTCCAGTACTTGCCCTACCATATTTGCCATTTTACCTCCGGTTATGTTACTGGGCATATAAGCTTGGCTTTGTATCTTCATCAGGGCATTTTTGTGAGCGTCAAAGCTTTGTAGAAGAGCTAAAATAGAGATCTGTGCTGGTGTTTGGTTCAATTGCTCAACGACCGAGTACTCATTAGCTTGTATTTTTCTCCAATGATCATCGGGCCCAATTTCAATAGGCCGTCCTGCGGCTTGCTTACTGGACTATGCTAAGTGTTCTAGGGTGTAAACCCTCCCTATTCTGGTCATTTCTTGCGCAGCAATTGTTTCACCTATCTTGGTCTTCCCTTTCCTCCTAGCTTTGGCAGTGTAATCCCATGGTACGGCATTTGAGTGGAATGGTGTTATGTCTGAAATTGTCACATGAATAGGTACCCTTGGTGGTAACACAGCAAATTCAAAGGGTGCAGGTACTTTTGGAACTTCAAATTCAACCTCAATTGGCCTGGGCGCCTTTACAGAAGGAGGCGCTGCAAATTCGTAAGGTATAGATATGTTTGCTTCATCGTCCCTAGAGGGCTGATTCTGCACAACAATTGGTTTAAGTGTAACTGCTGGTTTCTTCGGTTCATCCCCCTCAGCAATCAAACCTATCGACCCTTTGGGTCCCAATCATCTTCGATCTCGATCATGAGAATGTCTCCACCTTTGTGGTCAGGAAGAGGGTTGTTACGAACATTAGGAGAAATCTCCTTTGCTAATATGATCTTATTGTCGATCAGGGTTTGAATCTTGTCCTTCAATGAGCAGCACTCGTCAAGGGTGTGTCCCTTCATACCGGAATGGTACGCACAACTCTTATTAGGTTTGACCCACTGGGAGGGATTTTCTGGAGTTATGGCTAGGATAGGAGTGACATAACCATCGGATTTAAGTCTCTTGTACGGCTGGTCAATTGGTTCAGCCATGGCTGTGTATTGTCTGGGAGGTCTGCAGTCAAAATTTGGCCTGGGTCCAGGGAAATTATGACGGGTGGGAGGTGATTGGAAGTGAGAGGGTTGAGCATTATAAGCTTGATAGACAGGTGCTGGTTGAGAGTATCTGGGTGAGGTGGGTTGATATGTGAAAGGTGGAAAGGATTAGTAGACGGGAGGTGGATTTTGATAAGAGGGTGCGGGTGCTTGGTAATTCTGGATTGGATGATATGTAAGTAGAGGTTATCGGTAGGTGTGGTATTTTAGTGGTGACTTGGCTCCCTGTGCGACCATTACGGCACTCATATCCTTCTTCTTGGACATGCCACCAGACTGTAAAGCCTTATTGGTGGCCTGTAATGCTTCAAGATTAGTAACCATACCATTCTTAATGCCCTCTTGGATTCTTTCTCCCAGTTTGATGATATCGGAGAACTTCTGACCCTCGATCATCATCAACCTCTCGTAGTATTGGGGATCTTGAGCCGGAACGAAAAACCTGTTCATTTGTTCTTCTTCTAGGGCTGGCCTGACCTTTGCAGCTTCTGACCTCCAACGAGTAGCATACTCGCGAAATGTTTTGGTAGGTTTCTTCTTCAAATTCTGGATGTAGAATACATCCAGTGCATTCTCTGTATTGAATAGGAATCTATCAATGAAATCCGAGGCTATGCCTACCCAGCTTGTCCATTTCTCGGGGTCCTGGCTGATGTACCACGATAACACATCTCCCTTCACACTTCTCATGAAGAGCTTCATACGGATCTTCTCATCCTTTTCAACTCCAACCAGCTTATCGCAATAAGTCCTCAAGTGGACTCTGGGATCTCCTATTCCATCAAACATTTCAAACTTGGGAGGTTTTTACCCCTCCGGAAGTTCAACATCTGGCTGAATGCAGAGGTCTTCACAATTTAACCCCTCGATACCTTTGTTACCTTCCACGCCCTGGACTCGGCTGGTCAACTTCTTGAGTTCTACTTCTAAGTTCCTGATAAGGGAGTCTTTGTCATCAGACTTAGGTGAATTTGAGATTGGTTGAGTATAATGCGGTACAGTATCCACGTAAATAGGAGTGTTGTGGTGATGGTCATTTGTGGTGTTCAGTGGGATAAGTAGTGGAGTGTTGTTGGGAGTGTGGCATGTGTTGCAGTGTCGAGTATGAGTGGGTTGTATCTGTGGTTGTGGAGGTGCAGGATTCTGGGTGTTGACATCAGGAGCGGTGAGAGAAAATGACCGGTTCGCCAAGTTCCGAACCTGCTCCGGTTTTTCTTGGAACTTTAATAACTTTTGCTCAAGTTGGGTAGTAGTTTCCTTAGCAATCGGGGTACCCTAAGGAACCTCAATTTCCTTTCTGGCACTTGGATCTCCCATTCTACCTTTGTTCTTGTTCCGCATAGGACTCGGAAGAGGAGGTGGTGAAGGGCCCTTGGATCTTGTGGAGTATGATGATGATGCCAGAATTCACGAACTAACCTTTAGGGAGGGGAATAAAAAAATAAAATAAAAACAAAAGATAACAAGTTAGTGCAGGTTATGAGGAAAAATGTTGCAGTATTTAAACACATTGTGCAAGAATATAAATCGCATCCTAATTTTGGTGCCTCGTTGTGCCTGAGGTAGGCCTAGCGACAAATATTTTTGGAGAACTTATAATGCTAAATGCCTCATTTTATTGATAAAAATAAGACGAATCCAAAACAACTCTAAATATTAGAAAGTAAAATGTCACTATTGGCCATTGGCCTTATTACATTAAAATAAAGAATAAAAGGACTCCTAACTACTTGGTCCTAGAAGGACCTTCCCCAGATTTGGCATCTTCGTCTCCCTCGAATAGTTTCACAAGCTCGCGTAGTCCTAGCAGCAAATAAGCTCGGGCCAAATGTCCGCCTGCATTTCCTTCAGCGTTTTGACAGTCTTCAATCCTCTTGATGAACTTCCCTTCCAGCTCCACTAGACCCTGCTCCAAATACCCTAGTAGCTTGTTGGCGCTGACAGCCATATCTTTCCATTCCTCGATCAACTTCTGATGGGCTTCTTGCATTTCCCGGTACTCACTTTCACACTCTCGAATTCTCTTGCGCAGTTGATTATACTTAACTCGTGCTTCAGCGTGCTCTTCGATAATTCTGTGACCTCGAACGAACCCAGGCTGACTCATGCCATTGTCTTCCAACCAACCCGAATAGTGCGGCACCTGTCTGGCTCAATAGATTCTCTCCCCAAAACAAGTTTGCAGTGCCACAAGTGCTGAGCTTGGCACCTATGAGGGTTATCATCGTCCTGGAAATCAGCCCTGAATTGACTCATTTTGTCGACCCTTGGTATGATTTGCTTTCTTCCGGCCTGCCTCATGGCTCAGAGAGGAACGTACGGATAAGTTCCTCTCAAACCAATTAGTATGAGAAATGGTGCGTCTCGGGATCGAACAATGAATTCATCCGTGGGGAACCACTCGACCATCCATTGTACCTGGTCTTCTTTCAGATTTTCAAATAATTCTACCCATCCTCTGGCGTCCTTAGGTTGAGCGAACATTTTAGGCATATAATTTATACGCCTTGGCTGGTGGAAGGCGATGTGATCATCCCAGTATCTGCGTAGGACCTCCTGTCGGTATTCCCTTTTTTGGAGGTGTTCCATGAGGCAGAGCTGAAGTAATAAGTTGCAACCCTCAAAATGACTGCTCTTTTGCTGATCGTGGTCCAAGGCACGGTATATTTTAGCAACGATCATAGGTACTATGCTGAAAGTCTGCCCGCCAATTCCTTCTATCAAAGTCTAGGTTACCATGATCAGTCTGGTGTGGATCCTAGCCTTCTTCATATGGAACACTATCATTCCCAAAAAGAAAAACATAAAAATGAAGTCTCTTCTGTGGACGTGCCCCAATGAGGTGATGGCGAACTCATCTTAATAGGTGTGGTATGACTTGTTATAGCCGTACCTCTCGTACAGATAGTCGAATGGGATGTAGGAGTCTTTCAAGCATATTAAGTCTGGGTTCGTCTTTAGTCCCATCATTTTAAGGAAACCCCTTCCTTTGCGATTCTTTGGCATAAGCAAACCCGGAGTCTCCCAAGGAATACCAGCTAAACCTCCTATTTCTTCGAGCAAAGGGGTCATTTCAAGGTCCTCGAAGAGGAACACGGACTTGTCACTATCCCAGAACAATGTCACAACCTTTATGATTTTGTTGTTGGGATGAATTTCTAGAAGGGAAGGCGAATTCCCGAGTGTCTGATCACTGGAGTAGAGGTCTTTCCACCAATTCAGTAGCCTTGGATGAATGTTGGTTACCATGCCAAATCTAGGGACTTCGTGCCTCGTTTTCTGCAAAACAAAGCATTAGGCCCTTACCCCATCGGACGTGACTATTTAAACCAATAATTAGCATAGTAAGAATTTAGTTCTCCAAATAAATGCACAAAATGTGGAGGTGTCCATTTGGGTTTCAGGGAAACCCGATGGACATTGGACAATGCTATCTTAATGAGTCATTATATGGACAACATAACTGACTTGGCTAGGTTTGACCATGATGCATGTACAGGTTAAACAGAGTAAGGTTTCTATTGGGGTATTAGACAGATACCCTTGAGCGGACAACTTAAAAGGGAAAGGCACGGAACCGTCGACTGCACCGCTGATCGACTGGTTTTACCGCAAATATGCCTTTGCCAAATTTAAGGGGTGATAGTATTGGAAGAGCTCAACTACTCATTATAAGCGTTGCTATAATATTTGTTTGTCACGAGTGGAATATGATGTTAAAGATGCAGTTTACAAGAATGAAACAAATTGACATGTATTTTCACGTTCATACAGTAAATGTTTACAATAATTGCTCAAAATTACAACAGCATTGATGGAAAAGCGGTAAATGAAAGTAATCAAAGAAAAAAGAAAAAGGAAACAAGTCAGTTTCGAATAAAGGCATTAAACAAGATGTCATGCCCTAAAATCCGAGGAGCGCGACCGGCGCTCAGCCGAGTAAACCCGACTGAGCAAGCTTGGTAGGTTTCATGCATACTACCCAACCCAACTGATATTTAAATAAGGGATGGACTTCGTTAATCAAATTCTATCAACATATAATTAATTATTTCCATTTCAGTTTCATTAGCGACATCATTTCGCCACTTTAAGGGTATTACAAGTTATAAACCTATATACATCATTGCCAAACATCAATATTTCTATTTTAATTTCAAATACCCGATGCTACCCACAACCTATCTACGAAGCCTCTAAATATAACTGAAGAATAATACAGAAATGCCGACAACAAGGCTCCGGCTATACCCTATACAAATACAAAAAAAAATAATAAGACACTGGGAAGAACAGCGGCATAAGCCACGCAGGGCCCCGAGGGGAAAGGGGCTCACCAATACAGCTGACGAAAAGCAGAGGAGGTGCTACTGCCGGTGGACTGGAGTGCCTGCTACAGATCCACCTACAATCATAACATAAATGTAGCGCCCCCGGCAAAAGGGACGTCAGTACATTTGAATTGTACTGATATGTATAACTAAACACCATTTTACTAAAAAGAACTATCAAACAGATGCAAG
Organism: Nicotiana glauca; assembly: GCA_026770625.1. NCBI lineage: Eukaryota > Viridiplantae > Streptophyta > Magnoliopsida > Solanales > Solanaceae > Nicotiana > Nicotiana glauca. The sequence continues at coordinate 62,498 of MU747044.1, read as the reverse complement.
CAAATAATATGGGCAAATCAAATAAGCAATTCATATAATCTTTCATACAATCTCCACAACGTAGAATAGGGCATTTCTGTCACATGTTCACCACTGTTCTCATTACCACCGCCATCTCGAGCGGAGTCTGGTCATGACCCGACCGGCTAGGTCACCTCATTGGAGGCATTACTCTCAATCAATGTTTCATTTCCTTTATCCGGAGTTCAATATCAGCACATTACCACCATGTGTGCGGCATGGTGTCCGATCACGACCCGATCGGCTAGGTCACCTTATTGGAGGCATTACTCGATTCTCATTTGTTAACACCTTCAAATCTTTATTCCACACATATCATAACAATTCCTGGGCACTCATGGCCACCATCATCACATCGTTTTCACTTTCCAACATTTGTTTTACAAGTTATGATCATAGACACATATATCAAAGATAATTCAAGTTGAAATCACAAATAGTGAGCACATAGCTAGCATGAATAATTCTTTGTTTCAGTGTCGGCTTATAGCCCAAAATATTTCAATACATAACCGTTATTTTTATCATTATCTAATTATCGAGATTGGTATGTTACACACATTGAGGCACATCCATCATGTAAACATATAGATAATTGCAAATCAATTAACACACAGCCACAATCGATACATTCACTAATACGACCTTACCACACGTTCATAAGCACCAACAGAGCTCGATTTCTAATAGAAGGGGGTTTTAGCCATACATACCTCAATAAAGCTTTTCCTTACTCTTTTATAAATTTCCGAAACTCTTAGCGCTTTGATCTATTGAGCAAAAATTACGAATTAAATCGAGAATTAGAGACAAAACTGAAGTTCTAGCTTGGTTTGAGCATATCATCAAACACTAAAGGTGCACTATGACCTTAGGCCCCCTTTTTGTGAGGAATTTCTATCATTTTGTATCCCCAATTGCCTCTTTTNATTTAGCCCAATCTTATGAAGTAATTTGATGGGAGACTTTCCCTCTCTAAGAACCCTCTTCCTCTCTCTAGAAATGCTCAGAAGAATGCTCAAAATGATCTATAACACCGGATATATCGACATGAAAGTCGGGTTAAAAATTAGAAAATTAGAGCCCCGAGTCAAATATGCGGTCGCATTTGCAATCGCAGAGTTAACATGCGGTCCGCATAATGGACCGCAAAATGCTCCCCAAAAACTAAACATTCTGACTCAGTCTGCGGTAAGAATGCGGTCCGTATTCATATTCTGCGGTCGCAAAGTGCACCGCAGAACTGACCCTCGCAAAGGTCAAAGGAAAATATGCGACGACTATGCGGTCCGCATTTCGATTATGCGACCGTATTTCGATCGCATTACTGATTTCAATTTTAACCAACATTCTGCCTTACTTTGCGGCAGGTATGCGGTCCACATTTCGATTATGCGACCGCATTCTGGACCGCATTTCTTGAATTTTTTTTGAAACTTATTCTTGACTTTTTAATACATTATTCAATCCAAAAAGGTCCGCGCTGCGGCGAGCTTTTATTAATTTCTAACACATAATCCTACTGGCACCACGGGATCCGGGTTTTTGAGTAGGGATTTCACGGGGCCTTACACAAAAGCAATAAAAGAAAGCAATAAAGTCACATATAACATAAAATGGTAAAAGCCTGAAGAATCCCCAGTAGAGTTGCCATGATGCCGACGCCCCCTTTTTCCCTCCCTAAGAGCGAGAAATCGGGCTTAAGATATTTAGGAAAGACAACTTTATTCCCGTTTGGGAATTGGGTTTTGGATTTGGAGAGTCGCCACCTAATGATTATAGTATATTAGGACACTTTAAGAAGGAATTTGAGATGAAGAACCATAGTTCGGGTAAGGGCTAGAAATTATCTCGAAGGGAAGGTGTTAGGCACCCCTCAAGATCCACTAGGGCGGTTCCCGGCCATGCTACAATTGTGACTTTAAAAAAAGCAAACATACAAGGTAATTTCATATAAAGGCTGCAAGTAAGTATGCATAAAGGTTATTAAACATGCTGAAATTCGAATAGAAGACTCCTTAATTATTGGCAAGAATGGCTAAAATGCAGAAAAACGGGATCAAGTAATGAATACCAATTATCAAACAAGGAAGTGAATGAGCGAAAAAATTTAAAGGAAAGGGCAGTGTGAAAATTAGAGGGGGGAAGTTTTAATAATTAAACAAGAATGCATAATTTTAAGAACTGAAAATTGACAATCTAAAAAAATAATTATGTAAGGGAAAAGGGGTCCTAGGCTTGTAAGTACATGGATCATTCACACAACACCGGTACCCAATTGTACGCATAGTGTTATCGTGTTATCATTATCTCCATGTCTACCCTTCCCCCACCCCGTTAAGGTATTAAAGCGCGGAATAGTATCGTTACTTGTTGCATGCTATTACCCGTCCCAATCCTATCAGTCCCGGAGGCAATTGGACTACTAGTCCTAAAGGGAGAAGGGTTTGAGGCCTTTTTAGGAGTTTCCAAAGGACAAAATGCAAAGGCGTCAATCAAAACACGTAATGCAAATAAAGGGGAAATAAATAAGCAAGTAGGGCTCAAGTAAGCCTCCATAAATCAGATAAAAGTCATAGAGTTTAGCATGTCTTACACGTACTAATTTGGTCTTAACTAAATAAAGCGACGAGCGGACTGGTTCAACACATATTTTTAGACGAAAAGTCTACATTAGGCTCGCTCGAATGCAGTTGACTAAAACCGATATGATTGATTAATTAATCCTTTTGTCTAAGTGTTGGATAGTTATACTGATTTTAAAACATGAAACTGATTATAAAACAGAGTTACAGAGCAAAAGGAGTGAAAGGAGTTTCAGAAAAAGAGTATACTATTTTGAAAAGGCTTAACAGAAAAAGAATTAAACTTCAGAAGACATGAAGGCTAATTTGAGGAAAAGGAATTACAGAAGTTTCAAAAAAATGCAAATTTGTCTAGAAAATCCACTATTTTAGGAAAATGCTAATTTTCAAAAAAAGTGAATGCTATTTTGAAAGAGTGAAGGCGGCTCAGGTTCTAAGTTCCTACAGGAATGCTCTCTATGCGTTTACTGATTTAGTTCTTTTAAATAGGAGTATTGTAGACATGGTACTATACGCAACTCTGTTGTTAGAACTAGTTATTTGCCTAATGACACTGTTGTATGCAGAAGTATGAATTCCTATAGGCATATTTTCTACATGCTTAGTTGTTTAATCCTAATTGTTTGCCTAATGACATTATTATATGCAGCAATACAATTTCCTATAGGCATGGTATCTAAATGTTTTATTGCAGAAATCAAGTGTCGAATCCTATAGACATGTTTTCTACGCGTGGAGTTGCACAAATCATAAATAAATCCCTATAGGCATGATTTATACCCTTAGTGCATAAAAGTAACCCCCTCCCATTTTTACTAAATCCCCGAGTTTATACAAATTATTACAGCCCAAAAGAAATAAAACTGAAATTAGAAAGTACATCAAGAACCATCAGTTGCATCCGAGCAGCTTAATTCAGACTTAGTATCCAATAATACGACATTGAGCCACTTTCGAGATCCAAATTTCCAAGCCTTCTCTCATCTAGGGTGTTTCAGAGATCCAAGGGATTTCAAGAACCCCAGGCAGTGCATACACCCAAGATGTTAATCAGAAAATTGAGTTGTGCAGTGTGGAAGGGCCAGCCCTTATGTGTCCAAGTTCCGAGGGAGCTCAAGGTTCCTAAGTCAAGGCTCACACAAGAGGGGCAGAACCTAAGTTCTAAGAGTATAGTGGAAGTGCAGAACATAGTTTGAAAGAGATTTATCAAAACTGGATTGGAAATAGTAAGTGGTAAGGGTGATTTTGAAAACAATTGTACTATTGAAACTCAAACTACACAGAATCAGTAGTCATTCAAAAGGGGCAAGGGATTATGGGATTTATTGTATAACCCCAGCAGGCTTGGTTTGGTCATGCACAGCAATAGCTGATGCTGGCATGGACACAAACCATCCAAAGGAACACAAACACATATAGGGGATACGGGGGTTTGGGATTCGTAAGGTAGCAAATAAATAACAAATGACTGACAAAGTGCACACATAGATAGACATTAATTTACAAGGGAAAGAGAACATATTACAGCATGCTAGTAAAATATCTTGACAGCAGAAATATGAGCAGAATTAGACAGGAATGACGAACTGGAGCAATTAAAGAAAACATGTTGTTGTTGAGGCTTGTAAATTAACTAGGACATACCGTTAGAGAAGCAAAGTGCAGAAAAGGCAAAGAAAACCAGAGTCCACAGTCTAGCCTTGGCTTTCAGCCGGCTAGATAAAGCAACAGCACAAGCAGTAGTAAAGAAAGAGAGAGTTTTAAGTGTAAGTGTGTATTTTTGAACTCAAGTTGTTCGTATGTTTAAATAAAAGAGGGTAGGGTATTTATAGTTTTGAAAATGAGAGAAGAGTAAGGTAATAAGTAAAGTTTTAACATAATCATGGAAACTATCACAAGTCAGAATCAATTAACACAAGACTTCCCTTTAATGAAGGGATTATTGTTCAAATGAATACTAACAGGTCAAGATAAGGAAAGAAAATCAGTCCTTAAGCAGAATGGTTGTCGCCATAAAAGGAGCAGTAAAATCATACAATAGGTGTTTAAGTCTAAGTATAGGATTGTAGTTATTTTTTGAAAAGATTTAGTAGGGCCAAACAAAGAAAGAGAATCAATTAACCCCTGACAGCGAGTAAAAATCAGAATTTCACGAAAAGAAAAGTTTTGAAATCAATTAAGATTTTGAAAAATCAATCACAGAAGGGACTCTGTATATAAATGAATGCACAAGTAATAGACACGTGAAGCCAAGCTATGGAAAAAGAACAGCATATAGTAGTAGCTCAAAAGAAATCTTTCAAAGCATGATAGTCAGGTTTCAGTGTTTAGCAATAGAGAAGAAGATCAGAAGCATGCAAAGAGTCGAGTGAAAACCATAGTTGAGTTTGACAGGTAGTAAGAACTCAAAAACAAAGAGTCACATGAAGAAAAGAGAGTTCAAGTAAAGGAATCACATTGAACAACTTCAAAGAAATCGAATAGTCCCCAAAGAAACTAGGGTTTTTGAAATCAATCGAGTTTAGAGGAGATAAGCAGATAAATAAATAAACTGATTTAGAATCTCGGATAAACCCTAAAAATTAGGGTTTTTAACATGCTAACTCAGATAGAAAAATAAGGTAAATCAAACGAATATTAACAAACAGACTAAGAAACTCAAGAAAAAATCCCAAAAATTAGGGTTTTCAACATGCTAACTCAGATAGAAAACATCACAAGAAAAACAGAGTAAAACATGTCGAGAATCAGAGAAGAGATTTAACATGAAACCCAAGTTGAAGAATAAAGAGTTTTTGAAAGCAAAAATTAAAGAAACTTCGAGAAAAATTCATAGAAATTTCACACACACATAGATCCGGAGCAGATCTGAAAATAAATCGAAGGAACCTTAGAGATTAGGGTTTCATAAGAAACCCAGGTGATGAGAAAGGCTTTGGAAACTATCGATCTGAGCAGGAGAGTCGAAGTTCAAACTCGAATAGCCATGACTGGCAGGAAAAAGGATGAAGACGATCGGAGAACAGTCATTGAGCAAAGGCTTGGTCGAAACCCTTCAAGATCTGGTCATAGGACCTTTAGAAACGAGCACACCGAAACCATGAAAGGCTGGTATAGGCCTCTGATGAGCCTGGGAAGCCATGGATTAGGGTTTCAATGAGAGGCGGCGGCTAGGGTTTGAGGTGAGTTGAGAAAGAGTTGAGAGAGGAAGGGGATTCAGAGGCGGCAGTTGAGGAGAAATGTGATAGGTTTTAGGGTCGTTTGGATTAAAAAAGGTAAGAAGCAACGGTGGTTGTTGATCTAAATGATCAACGGCCGGGATTTAAAAGGGGTTATGGGCTGGGTCGATTGAATAAGTGCTGGGTTGGGTTAAAGCGGTAATTGGGCTGGCTAATCTGGGCTCAATTTTGGGGCTGAGTTGGGTTGAATTGGGGTGCCAAATTGGCTGAAATTGAAATACAATTGAGGCTAGATTGTAAATAGCCACTTTTCCCCTTTTGTTTTTTATAAAAATAGCAATAACGATTTTAAAAGCAAATTAAATGTACTGGGTAAACAAATATTATATAAATATTAATTAAAAAATGCGGGGGTTAATTTTATAATTATAAAATGCTATCAGTTACAAAATAGGCTATAATTGCGATTATATGCAATTTAACTTTAAAAATACCAAATAAAATTCGTAAAAATATGCAAAAAATCACCTTAATGATATTTTGGTATAAATATGAGAATAAAATAAGCTATTCCCCTAAAATGATAATTTTTGGAAAATAATTACTAGATTTTGTTATACTAAAATCGGCAATCAATTGGTTTAAAAATTAAAAGAAATGCCAAAACCTTTGGGTGTGCTTATATATGCACATATATGCTATTCAGAAAATATTTTGGGTATAAAAACTTAGGAGAAAATTAGGTATCAATAGCTGCCCATCTTTACTCGGGAAAGATGAACAAGTTGTCGGGTATAGATATGATGGACAATTTTGACCGGAAGTGGTGATTTGAAAAGAATTTGATCGGCCTCCAGTTTTTGAGCTGCCTACATATCCCTGGTTTTACAGGAATCAGGCCATATATAGTTCAAGAACCATTGACGGAACATGTCGATGGAGATTCGGAAGAAACGGACACGATGTTTAGGGGGCAAGAGGTATTTTGAAGCTTGATCGGCTGCGGGAACTGGAGCGGGATCGCTCCTGCTGAGATGACCGTTGCTAGCCAGTGTACCTGCAAGTGAGTAATACAGGCGTATATCGTGCATAAACTTAAATGTGATGCAATTTCCCTTTCGAACCATGAATGCTGTCTTCAGACGGTTAGGATGACGTCCTCGGACCATGATGTCCTGGGCCATGAAGCGCAAAATAAAGGATTTGCAAGCTATGAAATGATGTTCTCAGGCTATGATAATGGTACCTCTGAACCATGATGCCTTTGAATAATGCTGTGCAAGATATAAAGTAGGTCCTCGGGCCATGGCATGGTCTTCTCGGGTTATGAAGATGATGCCTCTGTACAATGATGCCCTCGGATAGTTTGGCGATATTTCAGCCCATGAATGCAAGATTTGGTGGTATTTCAGCCGATGCAAAAATGTAAATGGCGATATTTCAGCCGACAGAAATTTAAATAAAACATGTGATGTTTCAGCCGGTGCAAAAATGTAATGGCGATATTTCAGCCGACAGAACTTTAAATAAAGCGGCGATGTTTTAGTCGATGTAAAAAGTAAAATGGCGATATTTTAGCTGACAGAAGGCATAGGTATAGATGATGATGGAGATTTAAATATGAACTCGCGATCTTTCAGCTGATGTAGAATTTAAATAAATTTTGGCGATATTTTAGCTGATTGCAAGACGTAAGTAAAAGGTGGCGATATCTCAGCCATGCAAGAGAGATACAGTGGCGATATTTCAGCCATGCAAGAAAGATAAAGTGGCTGTATTTCAACCGATGCAGATGGAGGTGGCGGTATTTCAGCCGCGTAGGTGGAGGTAGAGCTTAACCTCGGAAGGCAGAAAGGTAGCCTTATGCAATGCAAGAAAATGCAGTATGGAGACAGTGCTTAGTCTCAAAAGGCATAAAGGTAGCCTTATGCAATGCAGATAATGCAGATGGAGATAGTGCTTAGTCTCGAAAGGCAAAAAGGTAGCCTTATGCAATGCAGAAAATGAAGATAGAGACAGTGCTTAGTCTCGAAAGGCAGAAAGGTAGCCTTATGCAATGCAAGAAAATGTAGGATGGAGACAGTGCTTAGTCTCGAAAGGCGGAAAGGTAGCCTTATGAAATGCAAGAAAATAAAAGGACGGATAGTAGTAAGATTTTATAGCTGATAGCTGATAGCTGATTACGATATCGTGACTGCTGGGGAGGTTGTGTCTGGATAACAATTACGAACAAGTGATGATTCTGAGAAGTTGCATTCTTGAGAAAGTATGCGTACATAAATATACCTGACGATATTGTAAGTCGAGTGCCTGCATCCAAAGAAAAATTGTGAGTTTTGTAAGGGGAAAGGCTAGTTCGTTTTCCCCTGGCTTCCGATGTTGCGCATCATTGGGGTAGCATTGCTAAACATGAACAATTCGAATAATAATTATGCATGATTTAGTAAATATAACGTAAGTAGAAAAAATATTTTTCTTGAGATGAACCAACGACTATGACGTGGTTCAAGACATTGCAACCTCTCTTGCTCCTGAATTTTGAGTGTCCTCCTCAAAATTCTGCCCCAGTTTACTGGGCTGGCACTTCTGATGGTTGCGCTGGACGGCTGAAAAAATCAACTTCGGAATTTTGAGGGTCCTCCTCAAAATTCTACCCCAGTTTGTCGAGGTTGCATTCCTGGCGATGAGTGGCTAAAAACTAACTTTGGAATTTTGAGGGTCCTCCTCAAAATTTTGCCCTGGTTCTAATAGCAGGGAAAAATGGAATTTTATTAAATTATGACCGAACCCATAGGGCTTCCTACGTATCCCCTCTTAAACGGGAATCAGGTGAGGCGTAGTTCAAATTACATCATAAGGGAGTCGTAGGTGGTTACACATAGTATCGTTTTACTGCATCTGAATTGATTGGCTTTGTCCAGACTTCTCCGTCCATCTCTGCATGAATAAGGGCTCCTCTGATTAGAACCCGGTGAACCATGTACGGACCTGGCCAGTTGGGAGAGAATTTCCCCTTGCTTCCATCTTGATGTGGGAATATTTTCTTCAACACCAACTGTCCCGGTGTAAACTTTCTTGACTTAACTCTTTTGTTGAAGGCTCTGGATATTCTTTTCTGATACACTGACCGTGGCAAATTGCATTCATCCTTTTCCCATCTATGAGGGCTAACTGCTCGTAGCGACCTTTTACCCATTCTGCGTCATCCAACTCTGCTTCTTGCATGATCCTCAAGGAGGGAATCTCTACCTCGGCGGGGATGACCGCCTCTGTACCATAAACCAGCAGGTAGGGAGTTGCTCTGGTCGATGTGCGAACCGTGGTGCGGTATCCCAGTAGGGCAAATGATAACTTCGCATTCCATTGTTTGTGACTTTCGGCCATCTTCCTTAATATCTTCTTGATATTCTTGTTGGCTGCCTCTACTTCTCCATTTATCTGAGGCTTGTAGGCTGTAGAATTCTTGTGTTTGATCTTGAATGTCTTACACATTGATTTCATCAAGTCACTATTGAGATTGGAACCATTATCGATGATTGATTCCAGAATTCCGAATCAGCAAACAATACAGTCCCGAACGAAATCTGTCACAACTTTCTTAGTCACTACCCTATATGACACTGCTTCAACCCATTTGGTAAAATAATCAATTACCACTAGGATAAACCTGTGCCCGTTTGATACGGCAGGCTCGATAGGACGAATGACATCCATTCCCCAGGCGGCAAATGGCCACAGTGAGCTTATTGCAGTAAGCTCGTTAGGAGGCACCTTTATCATGTCTGCATGTACCTGACAGCGATGGCACTTGCGAACATACTGGATACAGTCTATTTCCATAGTCATCCAAAAATACCCTGCTCAAAGTATCTTCTTTGCTAAGACAAAACCATTCATGTGTGGCCCGCAGGTCCCTGCATGCACTTCGTCCAATAGTCTGGATGCTTCATTTTCTTCGACACACCTTAGTAAACCCAAGTCGAGAGTCCTTCTGTACAGGATTCCCCCACTGTGAAAGAAGTTGTTAGATAATCTCCGAAGTGTGCGCTTCTGGGTAGCGTTGGCAAGTTCTAGATATTCTCCTGTTGTCAAGTACTCTTTGATGCCGTGGAACCATGGTTTTTCGTCTGCTTCTTCCTCAATATGAGCACAATAAGCTGGATGATCCTAAATCTTTACTGGGATGGGATCAATGAAATTCGTATCTGAATGTTGGATCATGGATGACAGAGTAGCTAATGTGTTAGCGAACTCGTTCTGGACCCTGGGGACATGTTGAAATTCCGTCTTTGCGAATCTTTTCCTTAACTCTTGTATGTGTTGTAAGTAGGGGAGTATCTTAGAGTTCTTGGTTGCCCACTCTTCTCGAACATGATGTATGAGCAAGTCTGAATCCCCGATCACTAGCAGCTCCTGAATGTTCATGTCAATGGCCATCTTGAGCCCCGGGATGCTAGCTTCATATTCGGCCATATTGTTGGTGCAAGGGAATCTAAACTTGGCGGATATCGGGTAATGCTGGCCGATTTCTGATATTAGGACTGTTCCTATGCCAACTCCTTTGAAATTTGCGGGTCCATCAAAAAACAACATCTAACCATCATAGGATTTTGCAATATCTTCTCCTACAAAGGACACTTCTTCATCAGGAAAATAAATTTTCAGGGGTTCGTATTCTCTGCCAATAGGATTCTCGGCAAGGTGATCTACTATGGCTTGACCCTTGATTGCTTTCTGAGTTACGTAAATAATGTCGAATTCACATAGCAGGATTTTCCACTTGGCGAGCTTGCCAGTGGGCATGGGCTTCTAGAAGATATACTTCAGCGGGTCCATCCTTGATGTGAGATGAGTAGTGTAGGCACAGAAATAATGCCTCAATTTCTGAGCTACCCAAGTGAGAGCACAATAGGTGCACTCCAATAGAGAATACCGGGCCTCGTATAGGGTGAACTTCTTACTGAGATAGTAGATGGCTTGCTCCTTTCTCCCCGTTTCATCATGTTGTCCCAGAACACAACCAAATGCTCCATCCAAAACTGTGAGATAAAGCAATAGAGGCCTTCTTGGCTCGGGCGGAACCAAGACTAGTGGCGTTGACAGGTATTCCTTGATTCTGTTAAAGGCTTTCTGACAATTGTCGGTCCATTTAGTAGTAGCGTCTTTTTTCAGCATTTTAAAGATGGGTTCACAAATGACTGTGGACTAAGCTATGAACCGGCTGATATAGTTGAGTCGTCCCAAGAAACTTATTACGTCCTTCTTGTTCTTTGGCGGTGGCAATTTTTGAATGGCTTTGACCTTTGACGGGTCCAATTCTATTCCTCGATGACTCACGATGAAACCCAGTAATTTTCCAGCAGGAACCCCGAATGCACAATTGGTAGGATTCAGTTTCAGATTATACCTCCTCAGTCTGTTGAAGAACTTTCTCAGATCTTCCATATGATCAGTGGCTTTCTTAGATTTGATGATGACGTCTTCCATATATACCTCGATCTCCTTGTGTATCATGTTGTGAAAGATGGTAGTCATGGCTCTTATATAGGTGGCGCCAGCATTCTTCAACCCAAACAGCATCATTTTGTAATAATACATTCCCCACGGCGTGATGAAAGTCATTTTCTCTACATCTTCCTCATCCATCCATATCTGATAGTATTCAGCGAAACAATCAACAAAGGACTGCAACTCATGCTTGGCGCAGTTTTCGATAAGAATGTGTATGTTTGGCAAGGGGAAGTCATCTTTGGGACTGTCCCGGTTAAGATCCCGGTAGTTGATACAGACTCTAACCTTCCTATCCTTCTTTGGTACCAGCACGATGTTGGCTAACCATGTTGGATATTCCACTACCCTGAGAACCTTGGCTTTGACTTGCTTAGTAACCTCTTCTTTGATTTTCAAACTCATGTCGGGTTTGAATTTCCTGAGCTTCTGTTTTATCGACGGACAGGTTGGATCTGTTGGGAGTTTTTGAGCTACAATGGATGTGCTAAGACCAATCATATCATCATACGACCGGTGAATATGTCCTCATATTCTTTTAAAAATTTCGTATATTCTTCCTTTTCTGAGGGCGACAGGTGAACACTGATGCGAGTTTCTTTGACATTTTCTATATCTCCCAAATTAATGACCTTATTTTCTTCCAGGTTAGACTTAAGTCTATTCTCAAAATTCTCAAACCTCTCTGTCGACCTCTTCAGGTATTTAATCTTCTTCTGAGTCTATGTCCTTTTGTTGCGTTGTTTCGTTGCAAGTCACAATCATTGGTTCATCATCAAAGTAAGTAATAGTAATGCTGTGTAAAAATAGAGTAAATGATAGAGAAAATAATAAGAGCGAGATATATGATAAACTGAAATACTTTGATTAAATTCATAATTGTTTGAAACATCGGAGCTCTTTTCGAAATTAAAGACAATGCGGAAAGAAAATCAGCTAGTAAAACAAAATAAAATGAGATGCATGGTGCTTTTGTTTAGCCTTGCTACCCCGAAGCCTTCCGGGCCCTGACAGTTCTAATTAACCAATTGCTGAGGCGGTCTTCTCGGTTCACAGCTTGTATGGAAGGGCCTTCCTCCCCTTCCTCCTCGAAAAGAACACAGCAGTCCATATCATTATCCTCCAAAAATAGATTCTTCATGGCTGCCAATGCTTCATCTTCCTCTGACCCATATATAGTATCTGTCGGTTGGAAGGTCTGCTCTAGGCTAGGTATCGGAAGCTCCAACGGATAGTAGGGGTCGCGCCAAGGTGGCGACCAATTCTGGAATTCTTCCCAAGTATAACCATACCCTAAGCCAAATGTAGTACCATGCTTCTTTAGTTTGATGGGCTTATGATCCCCTGGAGGTTTTTGCCGAGTCCCTTTCCAGGCTCGTACCCACACCAATTTAGGATACTTTCAATCTTGTTATCCCACCACTTATCCTTCTCTATAGCGTTGAGCCTTTCAATGTGGTGGTATGCTTCTCCACCTATTCTCCTTCTGCCTCCAAGTATTGGGATGGTCTGGCGACTGTATATGGGATTACTGCCATCGCCATGAATAATCACCTCCTGGTGATTCCATTCGAACTTCACTGCCTGATGCAAGGTTGATGCTACGGCTCCAGCGGCGTGGATCCAGGGTCCTCCTAACAGCAGATTGTAGGATGCCGGGACGTCTATCACTTGAAAGTCCACGTCGAACCATGTTGGCCCCATTTGCAAGCATAGGCTGATTTCTCCAATGGTGGACCTTTAGGACCCGTCGAAGGCCTTGACATTGATAGCACCATCTTTGATCTCGTGCAGGCTTTTTCCCAAAGTTCTGAGAGTTATCAGTGGACAGATGTTGAGGCTAGATCCTCCATTGATCAGGACTCTAGTGATGAAATAATCCTTGCATTGCACGATGATGTGCAGTGCCTTGTTGTGACTTAGTCCTTCTGGGGGCAGCTCATCTTCGTGGAAGGTGATCTTATGGGTCTCCAGCACTTTCCCTACCATATTTTCCATTTCACCTCCGGTTATGTTGCTCGGCACATAAGCTTGGCTCAGTATCTTCATCAGGGCATTTTTGTGAGCGTCATAGCTTTGTAGAATAGCTAGGATAGAGATCTATGCTGGTGTTTGGTTCAATTGCTCAACGACCGAGTACTCCTTAGCTTGTATTTTTCTCCAAAGATCGTCGGGCCCACTTTCAATAGGCCATCTTGCAGCTTGCTTAGTGGACTCTACTAAGTGTTCTGGGGTGTAAACCCTCCCTGTTCTGGTCATTCCTTGTGCAGCAATTGTTTCTCCTATCTTGGTCTTCCCTTTCCTCCTAGCTTCGGCAGTGTAATCCCATGGTATGGCATTTGAGTGGAACGGTGTTATGTCTGAAATTGTCACAGGAATAGGTACCCTTGGTGGTAACACAACAACTTCAAAGGGTGCAGGTGCTTTTGGAACTCCAAATCCAACCTCAATTAGCTCGGGCGCCTTTACAGAAGGAGGCGCTTCAAGTTCGAGAGGTATAGATATGTTTACTTCATCGTCCCTAGAGGGCTGATTCTGCACAATAATTGGGTTAAGTATAACTGCTGGTTTCTTCGGTTCATCCCCCTCAGCAATCAAACCTATCGACCCTTTGGAATCCCAATCATCTTCGATCTCGATCATGTGAATGTCTCCACCTTTGTGGTCAGGAAGAGGGTTGTTACGAACATTAGGAACAATCACCTTTGCTACTATGACCTTATTGTCGATCAGGGTTTAAATCTTGTCCTTCAATAAGCAGCACTCGTCAAGGGTGTGTCCCTTCATATTAGAATGGTACACACAGGTCTTATTAGGGTTGACCCACTGGGAGGGATTTTCTGGAGTTAAGGCTGGGATGGGAGTGACATAACCAGCGGCTTTAAGTCTCTCGTACAGCTAGTCAATTGGTTCAGCGATGGCTGTGTATTGTCCGGGTGGTCTGCGGCCAAAATTTGGCCTAGGTCTAGGGAAATTGTGACGAGTGGGAGGTGATTGGTAGTGAGAGGGTTGAGCATTATAAGCTTGATAAACATGTGCTGGTTGAGAGTTTCTGGGTGAGGTGGGTTGATATGTGAAAGTTGGAGAGGATTGGTAGACGGGAGGTGGATTTTGATAAGAGGGTGCGGGTGCTTGGTAATTTGGGATGGGCTGATATGTAAGTGGAGGTAATGGGTAGGTGATGGGTAGGTGTGGTATTTTAGTGGTGACTTGGCTCCCTGTGCGACCATTACGGCACTCACATCCTTCTTCTTGGACATGCCACCAGACTGTAAAGCCTTATTGGTGGCCTGTAATGCTTCAAGATTAGAAACCATACCATTCTTAATGCCCTCTTGGATTCTTTCTCCCAGTTTGATGATATCGGAGAACTTCTGACCCTCGATCGGCATCAACCTCTCGTAATATTGGGGATCTTGAGCCCGGACGAAAAACCTGTTCATTTGTTCTTCTACTAGGGCTGGCCTGACCTTTTCAACTTCTGACCTCCAAGTAGTAGCATACTCGCGAAATGTTTTGGTAGGTTTCTTCTTCAAATTCTAGATGTAGAACACATCCGGTGCATTCTCTATATTGAATCGGAATCTATCAATGAAATTGAGGCTATGCCTACCCAGCTTGTCCATTTCTTGGGGACCTGGCTGATGTACCAGGATAAAGCATCTCCCTTCAGACTTCTCATGAAGATCTTCATACGGATCTTCTCATCCTTTCCGACTCCAACCAGCTTATCGCAATAAGTCCTCAAGTGGACTCTGGGATCTACTGTTCTATCAACCATTTCAAACTTGGGAGGTTTTTACCCCTCCGGAAGTTCAACATCTGGTTGAATGCAGAGGTCTTCATAATTTAACCCCTCGATACCTTTGTTACCTTCCACGCCCTAGACTCGGCTGGTCAACTTCTTGAGTTCTGCTTCTAAGTTCCTGATAAGGGAGTCTTTGTCATTAGACTCAAGTGAATTTGAGATTGGTTGAGTATAATGGGGTACAGTATCCACGTAAATAGGAGTGTTGTGGAGATGGTCATTTGTGGTGTTCAGTGGGATAAGTAGTGGAGTGTTGTTGGGAGTGTGGCATGTGTTGCAGTGTCGAGTATGAGTGGGTTGTATCTACGGTTGTGGAGGTGCGGGATTCTAGGTGTTGACATCAGGAGCGGTGAGAGAAAATGACAGGTTCGCCAAGTTCCGAACCTGCTCCGGTTTTTCTTGGAACTTTAATAACTTTTGCTCAAGTTGGGTAGTAGTTTCCTTAGCAACCGGTGTACCCTAAGGAACCTCAATTTCCTTTTGGTGCTTGGATCTCCCATTCTACCTTTGTTCTTGTTCCGTAGAGGACTCGGAGGAGGAGGAGGTGGAGGGCCCTTGGATCTTGTGGAGTATGATGATGATGCCAGAATGCACGAACTAACCTTTAGGGAGGGGAATAAAAAAAATAAAAGAAAAACAAAAGGTAACAAGTTAGTGTAGGTTATGAGGAAAAATGTTGCAGTATTAAAACACATTGTGCAAGAATATAAATCGCGTCCTAATTTTGGTTCCTCGTTGTGCCCGAGGTAGGCCTAGCGACAAATAGTTTTGGAGAACTTATAATGCTAAATGCCTCATTTTATTGATAAAAATAAGACGAATCCAAAACGACTCTAAATAATAGAAAGTAAAATGTCACTATTGGCCATTCGCCTTATTACATTAAAATAAAGAATAAAAGGACTCCTAACTACTTGGTCCCAGAAGGACCTTCCCCAGATTTGGCATCTTCGTCTCGCTCGAATAGCTTCACTAGCTCGCGTAGTCCTAGTAGCAAATAAGCTCGGGCCAGATGTCCGCCTGCATTTCCTCTAGCGTTTTGACAGTCTTCAATCCTCTTGATGAACTTCCCTTCCAGCTCCACTAGACCCCGCTCCAAATACCCTAGTAGCTTGTTGGCGCTAACAACCATATCTTTCTATTCCTCGATCAACTTTTTATGGGCTTCTTGCATTTCCCGGTACTCACTTTCACACTCTCGAATTTGCAGTTGATTATACTTAACTTGTGCTTCAGCGTGCTCGTCGATAATTCTGTGACCTCGAACGAACCCAGGCTGACCCATGCCATTGTCTTCCAACCAACCCGAATAGCGCGGCACACAACCGGCGTGATACCTATCTGGCTCAATAGATTCTCTCCCCAAAACGAGTTTGCAGTGCCACAAGTGCTGAGCTTGGCACCTATGAGGGTTATCATCGTCCTGGAAATCAGCCCCCTGAAGTGACTCATTTTGTCGACCCTTGGTATGATTTGCTTTGTTCCGGCCTGCCTCATGGCTCGGAGAGGAACGTACGGATAAGTTCCTCTCAAACCAATTAGTATGAGAAACGGTGCGTCTAGGGATCGAACAATGAATTCATTCGTGGGGAACCACTCGACCATCCATTGTACCTGGTCTTCTTTCAGATTTTCAAATAATTCTACCCATCCTGTGGCGTACTTAGGTTGAGTGAACATTTTAGGCATATAATTTATACGCCTTGGCTGGTGGAAGGCGATGTGATCATCCCAGTATCTGTGTAGGACCTCCTGTCGGTATTCCCCTTTCTGGAGGTATTCCATAAGCCAGAGCTGAAGTAATAAGTTGCAACCCTCAAAATGACTGCCCTTTTGCTGACAGTGGTCCAAGGCACAATATATTTCTGCAACGATCATAGGTACTATGCTGAAAGTCTGCCCGCCAATTCCTTCCATCAAAGTCTAGGTTACCATGGCCAGTCTGGTGTGGATCCTAGCCTTCTTCATAAAACTGATTATAAAACAGAGTTACAGAGCAAAATGAGTGAAAGGAGTTTCAGAAAAACAGTATACTATTTTGAAAAAGCTTAACAGAAAAAGAATTAAACTTAAGAAGACATGAAGGCTAATTTGAGGAAAAGGAATTACAAATGTTTCAAAAAAAATGCAAATTTGTCTAGAAAATCCGCTATTTTAGTAAAATTCTAATTTTCGAAAAAAGTGAATGCTATTTTGAAAGAGTGAAGGCGGCTCAGGTTCTAAGTTCCTATAGGATGCTCTCTATGCGTTAACTGATTTAGATCTTTTAAACAGGAGTATTGTAGACATGGTACTATACGCAACTCTGTTGTTAGAACTAGTCATTTGCCTAATGACATTGTTGTATGCAGAAGTATGGATTCCTATAGGCATATTTTCTACATGCTTAGTTGTTTAATCCTAATTGTTTGCCTAATGACGTTATTATATGCAGTAATAAAAATTTCCTATAGGCATGGTATCTAAATGCTTTATTGTAGAAATCAAGTGTCGAATCCTATAGACATGTTTTCTATGCGTGGAGTTGCACAAATCATAAATAAATCCCTATAGGCATGATATTTACCCTTAGTGCATAAAAGTAACCACCTCCCATTTTTACTAAATCCCCGAGTTTATACAAATTATTACAGCCCAAAAGAAATAAAACTGAAATTAAAAAGTACATCAGGAATCATCAGCTACATCCGAGCAGCCTAATTCATACTTAGTGTCCAATAATATGAGATTGACTCGCTTCTGAGATCCAGATTTCCAAGCCTTCTCTCATCTAGGGTATTTCAGAGATCCAAGGGATTTCAGGAACCCCAGGCAGTGCATACACCCAAGATGTTAATCAGAAAATTAAGTTGTGCATTGTGGAAAGGCTAGCCCTTATGTGTCTAAGTTCAGAGGGAGCTCAAGCGTCCCAAGGCAATGCTCACATAAGAGGGACAAAACCTAAGTTCTAAGAGCTTAGTGGAAGTGCAGAACATAGTTTGAAAGAGATTTATCAAAACTGGATTGGAAATAGTAAATGGTAAGGGTGATTTTGAAAACAATTGTAGTAGTGAAACTCAAACTACACAGAATCAGTAGTCATTCAAAAGGGGCAAGGGATTATGGGATTTATTGTATAACCCCAGCATGCTCGGTTTGTTCATGCACAGCAATAGCTGATGCTAGTATGGACACAAACCATCCAAATGAGCACAAACACATATATGGGATACGAGGTTTTGGGATTCATAAGGTAACAAATAAATAACAAATGACCAATAAAGTGCACACATAGATAGACATTAATTTACAAGGGAAAGAGAACATATTACAGCATGCTAGTAACATATCTTGACTGCAGAAACATGAGCAGAATTAGACAGGAATGACGAACTGGAGCAATTGAAGAAAACATGTTGTTGTTGAGGCTTGTAAATTAACTATGACATATCAGTAGAGAAGAAAAATGCAGAAAAGGCAAAGCAAACAAGAGTCCACAGTCTAGCCTTGGCTTTCAGCCGGCTAGACAAAGTAACAGCACAAGCAGTAGTAAAGAAAGAGAGAGTTTTAAGTGTAAGTGTGTATTTTTGAACTCAAGTTGTTCGTATGTTTAAAGAAAAAAGGGTAGGGTATTTATAGTTTTGAAAATGAGTGAAGAGTAAGGTAATAAGTAATGTTTTAACACAAACATGGAGACAATCAGAAGTCAGAATCAATTAACACAAGACTTCCCTTTAATCAAGGGATTATTGTTCAAACAAATACTAACAGGGTCAAGATAAGGAAAGAAAATCAGTCCTTAAGCAGAATGTTTGTTGCCATAAAAGGAGCAGTAAAATCATACAGTAGGTGTTTAAGTCTAATTACAGGATTGCACTTATTTTTTGAAAGGGTTTAGTAGGGCCAAACAAAGA
Source organism: Nicotiana glauca (assembly GCA_026770625.1). NCBI lineage: Eukaryota > Viridiplantae > Streptophyta > Magnoliopsida > Solanales > Solanaceae > Nicotiana > Nicotiana glauca. The sequence continues at coordinate 43,504 of MU747044.1, read as the reverse complement.
AAGAGAATCAATTAACCCCTGACAGCGAGTAAAAATCAGAATTTCACGAAAAGAAAAGTTTTGAAATCAATTAAAAGTTTGAAAAATCAATAACAGAAGGGACTTGGTATATAAATGAATACACAAGTAATAGACACGTGAAGCCAAGCTATGGCAAAAGAACAGCATATAGAAGTAGCTCAAAAGAAAACATTCGAAGCATGATAGTCAGGTTTCAGTGTTTAGCAATAGAGAAAAAGATCAGAAGCATGCAAAGAGTCGAGTGAAAACCATAGTTGAGTTTGACAGGTAGTAAGAACTCAGAACCAAAAGAGTCACATGAACAAAAGAGAGTTGAAATACAGGAATCACATTGAACAACTTCAAAGAAATCGAATAGTCCCCAAAGAAACTAGAGTTTTCAAAATCATTCGAGTTTAGAGGAGATAAGCAGATAAACAAATAAACAGATTCAGAATCTCGAATAAACCCCAAAAATTAGGGTTTTTAACGTGCTAACTCGGATAGAAAAATAAGGTAAATCAAACGAATATTAACAAACAGACTAAGAAACTCAAGCAAAAATCCCAAAAATTAGGGGTTTCAACATGCTAACTCAGATAGAAAAAATCACAAGCAAAACACAGTAAAACATGTCGAGAATCAGAGAAGAGATTTAACATGAAACCCTAGTTGAAGAATAAAGAGTTTTTGAAAGCAAAAATTCAAGAAACTTAGAGAAAAATGCATAGAAAGTTCACACACACGTATATCCAGAGCAGATCTGAAAATAAATCGAAGGAACCTTAGAGATTAGGGCTTCATAAGAAACTCAGGTGATGAGAAAGGCTTTGGAAACCATTGATCTGAGCAGGAGAGTCGAAGGTCAAACTCGAATAGCCATGACTGGCCGGACAAAGGTTGAAGACGACCGGAGAACAGTCATCGAGCAAAGGCTTGGTCAAAACCCTTCAAGACCTGGTCATAGGACCTTTAGAAATGAGCACGCAGAAGCCATGAGAGGTCATTATAGGCCTCCGATGAGTCTAGAAAGCCATGGATTAGGGTTTCAGTGAGAGGCGGCGGCTAGGGTCTGAGGTGAGTTGAGAAAGAGTTGAGAGAGGAAGGGGATTCAGAGGCGGCGGTTGAGGACAAATTAGGTAGGGTTTAGGGTCGTTTGGATTAAAAAAGGTAAGAAGCAACAGTGGCCGTTGATCTAAATGATCAACGGACGGGATTTAAAAGGGGTTATGGGCTGGGTCGGTTGAATAGGTGCTGGGTCGGGTTAGAGCGGTAATAGGGATGGGTATCCAATGCTCAATTTTGGGGCTAAGTTGGGTTGAATTGGGGTGCCAAATTGGCTGAATTGAAATACAATTGAGGCTAGATTGTAAATAGCCACTTTTCCCCTTTTGTTTTTTATAAAAATAGTAATAATGATTTTAAAAGCAAATTAAAAGTACTGGGTAAACAAATATTATATAAATATTAATTTAAAAATGTTGGGGTTAATTTTATAATTATAAAATGCTATCAATTACAAAATATGCTATAATTGCAATTATATGCAATTTAACTTTAAAAATACCAAATAAAATTCGTAAAAATATGCAAAAAAATCACCTTAATTACATTTTGGTATAAATATGAGAATAAAATAAGCTATTCACCTAAAACGATAATTTTTGGAAAATAATTACTGGATTTTGTTGTACTAAAATAGGCAATCAATTGGTTTAAAAATTAAAAGAAATGCCAAAACCTTTGGGTGTGCTTATATATGCACATATATTCTATTCTGGAAATATTTGGGGTATAAAATCTTAGGGGAAAATTGGGTATCAACAGGTAGAACCTAGGATTTTTCTAAAATTGAGGATTTGGACCTCAATTTGAGGTCTGATTTAAAAATAAATCATATATTTGGGTTCGTGGGTAACCGGATTTTGGTTCGAACATCGTATTTTGACCATGTTGGCCTCAGGGGAATTTTGGTTATTTTACTTAAAGTTGCATCTTAGCTGCAAATTAAATAGTAGAATTAGTGCTTGAGGTATTATTTAGAGATTTAATTGAAATGAATAGATTTGGGCTATTTGGAGTCGGATACTCGTGGCAAAAGAGTGATTTCAAGTTGATTTTTGGAGCCGGTTGAGGTAAGTGGCTTGTCTAACCTTGTGTGGGGGACCTTTCCCCTTAGGATATGATATTTGGTAATTGAATGCCTTGTACGTGAGTTGACGAGTGCGTACTTGAGCTAATTGTTGAAAACCTGATTCTCACTTAAGATATTGAGACTGAGTTTCTTTCGAATTTGCTTTATTCTACTTGCAATTATGACCTGTGTTAGATTAGAAAAGCATGTTTCATTGTTTTAAATTGCCTATTTGCTTAAGTTGCCTTAACTGTACTACGTGAAGCATGCTAGGCTGGTATTACCTGTTTTTTATGTTTTCGTACTCCATTTTCGAATATCTTCTGGTTGTAGTTGCGCATTTACATTGGGACTACGGATGTGGGATTCCGGTAGGTCCCCCCTTATTTGTTTACTTTGGTACTGTGGGTTTGATTCCCGATAGATCCCCCTGCACATTTACTTTGGGACTACAGATTCGATTCCCGATAGATCCCCCTGCACATTTACTTTGGGACTGCGAGTTAGATTCCCGATAGAACCCCCCTTGCACATTGATAGTTGGACTATGGGACGGTACCCCAGGAGATCCTTCGGATATACTCATATGGTGGACTACGGAAAGATATCCCGGGAGCTCCTCGGACAGTTGATGAAATGGACTACAGGATGGTATCCTGGGAGATCCTCGTTGTTGGTACTCATATCGAGTTGTTTCACTCTGTGTTACCTTATTCTCTGCGTGCTATGTTTGCTTCGTATAACTTGTCTTACATCACATTTATATTAGTTATTTCTGTTTATTTTTATGTTGTTGCAAGGTTCTATCATTATATTTTATCTTAGTAGGGCCCTGACCTTCCTCGTCACTACCTAACTGAGGTTAGGCTTGCCACTTATTGGGTACCACTGTGGTGTACTCATGCCCTTTCTGCGCATGTTTTTCATGTGCAGATCCAGGTACCCCCACTCAGGCGCACTATCTTTGAGGTAGGGAGGGCTACGTAGACTTCGAAGTACATCTACAAAATCAGCAGACCGAAGAGTCTCCATCCTACTCTATCTTGTAGTGTTTAGACTTCTTTCATACTTTGATGTAGATTTTTTCTGGAATTTAGAGAAGTTTATTATATTTCTATTAGCCTGTGTTTCCCGTGAGTTTCCGGGTCTTGGGGTGATATTATAGACTTCTGCGTTTGAGTTGTATATGCCAAGTGGCACTTATATATAGTTTTCCTTCTATTTTTGCTTAGTTTAATTAATTATTCCGCAAGTTATATTACTTCCACAATGTTAGGCTTACCTAGTCGTAGGGACTAGGTGCCACCACGACATGTTCACGGAGGGCGAACTGGGGTCGTGACATTATACACTCAAGTTATACTATGGGGCCCTGAGTAGTTTAATTGAGTTGTAAATAGCATCAGGCCCAATTAGAGATTTAATTTGGGGTCCATAATGTCAGTTGGCCCGGGTGGGTTCAGGGTAATAAACAGGGTATTGAGGGGTAATTTGGGTAGATTGGATAGAAGGGAATCTTATGGTAACAGATTTAGAAGCTTCTAGGAAGTTTAGGTGGGGGTCTTTATTTGAATTTCAGACTTGTAGTCAATAAGCTTGACCAACAAGTCACTAAATGAGGGACTAAGTAGCAAAAATAAAAATGGGAAGGGGTAGAATTGAAAGAATTGAAAATCTGAGGCTGCCCTACTTTCTTGCCTATAAAGGCATCATTTCTTGCCTTTGAAGGCAGATTTTTCAAGAGAGAAAATCAGAAAAACACCCAGCGGCTGAAATTTTTACAAAAACACTGTTCTATTTGAGTTTTATGCTTTGAGCCTTAAGGTCTTCACTTCCTGAATCAATTTCTACTTTATTTTGGGGTTGAAATGAATTGAGCTCGAGTTTTTAAAGTCTAGTTTGATGTTTGCTGGGTTGTTGTTTGATTGAAACTGATTTCTAGACTGTTGTACATCATTTTCTGGGTTTGAAGTTGGTTTACTGATTACTTCCTGTTACTGGTTCTGCTTTACTGCTACTGTTGATCCCTCACTGCTTATTTACTTTCATTTCTGGGTATTCCTTCAAACCATGAATGGAAATGAAGCTCAATTGAGCTGTATGTGAAGCCATGTAACTCAAGTTAATGAAATGACACTGTTAATTCTCTGTGGATTCTTCATTTTTTTAGTGTCTTGTATTTCGCTTTGGGTTTCTTTTAGCTTAGCCTTCTTATGAGTTATTTATTTCACCATGGCTATATATTTTGTCCTAAGGGTTAGATATGAGTTTTCTGCTTAAGTGTAGTTGATTCATGAAATTCTTCTAGATTACAATGTGTATGAACTGAAGGTTGCACTCGTCAGTTTGATTGTGAAGTGGTTGGTACTGAGTGTGTTTCACAGCTATGGGTTGCATGATGATTGTTTCAAATAATTTTTGCCTTAATTTAGTGAATATGAGATAAGTTTTGCCTTTCATTGATTGTGTGTTTGGACTTGTTTAGATGCAACTTGAAACGTAGTCTACTAAGTTCGAAAGTTTATGGTTTAGTTTTGCCCCCTGTTCGTATGTAGACATTGTGAAATTCAAAAAGACTTTTCAACATATGGAATTTGAATTTGCTTTCGAATCTGAAATTTTTCAGACTTGGCTCGACTCTTTATAGGTTGTTCATTCTCGAAATTGTTTTGAGTCAAAAACGTTGGTTTGAACTAAGACACGCATGAGTTGTAACTAGTGAACCTGCAATATTAATTGATGAAATAACTTGTGTAAGAATTGCTATCCCATCAGGAATTAAATCCTCATTTCAGAATCTATGTTGGCTTTGGATGCACCTTTGTATTTGTTTCAATTCAAGATTCTCATAGAAAAAAATTTTCCACACCAATGCTAATGCAGAATCGAATATGGGCTCCCAATGATGGCCCAGTTATGTATAAGCATTCAGCGTTTCTGGACATGGTCTTCACTTTAAGTCAAGTTGTGTTGTTGTGCTCGTTAAGGGGTTGTCTTGCAATTGGGTCCATTGTTGGCCCAAGCCCTGAAAGTCGAACCTTTGTTTTAGTCTAATGTAGTCCCCTAATTACTGGGCCAAGCTCAAACGTTAGCTTAAATAATTAGAATCCTTTGAGTTGTCTTTAATTAATTAGTGGAGGTGTGCCATTAGATGAAATATAGTTCATGGCCCTCAAAGACTTAGTTTGAATCTCCTTTTAAAATTGGAATTGAGGTGCACCACACCAAATAAAATCTTAAATGCGTGGCCCTCATTTGATTATTTCTTTTAAAATACTTAGAATTCAAGGCGTGTCATTTAGCGAATTTCCATGGCCCTCGCAAAGTTAACAACGCGTAGTTGCTTTAGGCGCGTATTTTAATAACATTACCTTCCTAAACTTGGGTGTACATTTCATATGACCCAAATCCAAATCCTAAAATATTGAATAAAATGTGTTTCGGATTGCGGGTACATTTCATGTGACGCGATCCAAAGACATATTTTAGACGACATTCAATCTTCTTTAAAAATGAACAAAAACGGTTATAAGTTAAAATTTGCACATAGTTTCGAATGTTCTAAAATCAGATAATTAAGCCGAATATAATAGTTGAGTGACCTTTCTAGAACCACAGAACTCAAGAGTGCCTAACACCTTCTCCCGGGTTAGTAGAATTCCTTACCCGGATTTCTGATTCGCGAACTGTAATACAGAGTCAATCTTTCCTCGATTCGGGATTTGAACCGGTGACTTGGGACACCATAAATCTCCCAAGTGGTGACTCTGAATCTTTTAATAATATAATCCCATTTCGATTGTCCTTTAATTGGAAAAATTCCCTTTATTATACCCTTTCGGGGGTGTAGTAAAAAAGGTGGTGTGACAGTGCCTAAGTAGCGGTTGTCAAAAATGAAAGTGTATGGTGGCTTCAGAGTCGAATCGGTGTTCTAATGTTTATAGATCGATAGAGATGATCTTTATGGAGGCACTAGTAAGTGTCCATGTCGACCCTTCACCACTACTTCTCCGGGGTTAGGCTGTAAGGCCCGGTGAAATTTTTATTCAAGAACCAGAAATCTCGTAGTGCCAAGTTAGGAATATGTGTTACAAATTTACAATTGCGGTTTGGAGCTTTTGGATTGATCTGTGCATTAAAAAATTAAGGAATAATGTTTTTCAGAAAAGCGTGTTTCTGCGGTCCATTATGCGGTCTCATAATAGCTATGCAGACCCCATAGTTGCTGCAATGTGAGGCAAGATGTTGGTTAGTTTTGAGGTCAACTATGCGGCCAATTATGCAATCGCATAATCAATATACGGCCGCATATTCATCGCATCACCTCCTTGGAATTTTGCGAGGGGTAGTTCTGCGGTGCATTATGCGATCGCAGAACAGGTTTGCAGATCGCATTTTTTGTCGCATACCCGGGTAGAATGTTCAAGTTTTGAGGGCCATTTTGCGGTCCCTTTTGCGGGCCGCATACCAGTTATGCGGTCGCATATGAGATCGTAGATTGAGTTGGGGCTCCTATTTTCTAACTCTTAAAACCTGACCTCGTCTCATTAAAACCACCCCATTAGACCCTTTTATGATTTTTTTTCTACTACATTTATAGTGAGAGAAGGAGTTCTAGAGGGAGAAACTAATTCTCACCAAGTCACTACAATCCTTGCCCAAATCTTCGAAGATTTTCAAGTAAAATTGCTAGGCCTTCATCCTAAGAGGTAAGAACTTGTGCTCTAACCTTGATTTCGAAACTCCTATTAAAATAAGTGATTAACAAGTGGGTTCATGGGTATAAGGATTGATTATCTTGTATGCATGAATGATAATAGGGTATGGGGAGATTCTGAGCTAAAGATATAACAAATGGATGTAGGATGATAAGAATCTCTTACAAAAAGGTCCTAAAATCACAATGCACACTTAGTGCTTGATAATATACTCAAATGAGCTAGAATCTTAATCATCTCTCTAATTTTTTGTTCAACTTGTGATTTTCATAAAATAGATCGAAGTTGCTAAGAGTTCTGGGATTTTGTAAGAATTTAAGGAAAGCTCTATTGAGGTATGTATGGCTAAAACCACCTCTTCTTAGAAATTGAGCTCCTTTGTCCATCCAAATGTTGTAAGACAGAAATTTGATTGATGTATTGATTGTTGTTTCACTTGAATTGGTGTTACAATTATATATGTGAAAGGTGTGTCACAATGTGTTCAATATACTATTATTGGTAATTTAAGGATGTGTGAAGAATGTGAACCATGTGTTGAAATGCCTAGACTTCAAGTCAAGTTTAAACTGAGATTGTTATGCCAAACTATGTGAAATCTTCTCTATGCTTACAACTTGAATTACTCTTGTATGTGCCTATTATCCTAAATTGCAAGGTTTACGTTGAAAGTGGAAATGATGTGAAATGTGGGGGAAAAGAGCTTGAATTATGAAATGTGGCCTAGTGCCAAGTATGATGTGATAATTGTGGCCCCAAGTATCTATGAATTGATATATGTGAAATAAAGATTGAAATGAGATGATTAATGAAAAAGGAACAATGTCTTGGTAAGACGGCCTAACCGATCCGGCCGTGATCGGACGTCATGCCGCACACATGGTGGTATTGTGCTAATATTGAACCCGGAAAGTGAGAATGAGATTGTGATTGAGATACATGTCTCAAATGAGGCAAGGTAACTGATCGGACTCCGCGCAAGAAAGCGGTGGTATTGTGAATGATGATGAACAATATGATCTTTTTACTTGATGATGTGGTGATCGTTTAAAGCTTTTGATTGATCCTTATGATTTCTTTGTCCTTGTATGATAGTTCTTTCTAATGAGATGGTGTTTAGTTATACATACTAGTACTATTCCATACTAACGTCCCTTTTGCCGGGGGAGCTACATCTTTGAATGGATGTAGGTGGCTCCATAGCAGACAGTGCCGATCGTAGGTAGTGGAGCATCCTCCACTCAGCAACCTTGGTGAGCCCCTTTTCTTCCAGGGGTTATATTGTATGTCTTTTGTTATAAATTTTCACTTTTTGAGGTATAGCTGGGGCCTTGTTGCCGGCATTATCATAACTGTCATTTGCATCTTTAGAGGCTCTGTAGACATTTGTGTGGCTTACGTACGGGTGATAGATGGGTCAATAAGTTGTGTTGTAATTCTAAACTCTTGTTCTTCTAAACTGTAACTGTATGAAATCTCAGAAACTCAATTGTGGTTTAAATGTGGTAATATGAAATGAACTAGCAATGTTATATGTACGATCTTTCCTATTGCCCAAATAAATGAAAACGTGGTTTTCTTGGTCATAGTGATTTGGGTAGAAAGTGTTCAAAAGGCTTGTTCAGCTGGGTTCACTCAATTGAGCACCGGTCGCGCCTCCCGAGGTTGGGGCGTGACATAGGCAAGATACATATTGGGTACGCATTGATTTATGTACTCATGGTGCACTTCTGCACTAAATGTGCAGGATCAGACAGGTACATTTGATGGTCATCATGGCGCATAGGTAAGCTGCTGAGGAGACTTTATGTGAGCTGCATTGTAGGCCACGTATCGTATGCCACAGAGTCTCCATCATATTATTTACCATATCTTTTTTACTTTACATTCCAGACAGATGTTGTATTATTATTGTACGTCTTAGTAAATGTTCATGCACTTGTGACACCGGGTTTAGGGATATTCATGTTGATGTGGGTGGTTTTGCTTTATTATTGTATGTATCCATGATTTTAAAAGTACCAAATTCGTTATTTAATAAGATTTATGATTTTGAAAGTAATAAAATAAACAATTTTCGTGATAGTTCACAGTTGCCTTGCCTAACGGTGATGTTGGGCATCATCACAGCGTATAGTGGGTTTTGGGTCGTGACAATACACATGAGAAATTACCAAAACCAGAGAATGAGTAGAAAGAATTGGGACAATGAGAGAAACGAAAAGTTGGAGAATTATGTGAGTTACAGTTTTTATCTGATGGTTATTATTGTGTTTCATACCTAATTATAATCTATTATAATATTTTATTAGGCCACTAGTAAATGCCGATGTCGATCCCTCATTACTACTTCTCCGACGTTAGGCTCGATACTTATTGGGTACGCGTTGATTTACGTACTCATGCTGCACTTCTACACTAAATGTGTAGGATCTAACAAGTACATTTGGTGGTCATCTTGGCGCATAGGCACAACTGCTGAGGAGACTTTATTGTGAGCTGAAATCTAGGCCACGTATCGCAGTCCACAGAATTGTATTATTTACCTTATCTTGTCTACTTTACATTCTAAATAGATATTGTATTTATACTCCTTAGTAAATGCTCATGCACTTGTATTAAAATTTATTAAATTCTTTATTTAATAATATTTATGATTTCAAAAGTGATTAAAAGAACAATTAACGTGATAGTTCACAATTGGCTTGCCTAACGGTGATGTTGGGCGCCATCACGACCTATAGTGGATTTTAGGTCGTGACAGCTTAGTATAAGAGCTCTAGGTTCACTTAGATCTCACGAGTCATAAGCAATTTAACTAGAATCTTGCGGATCGATACAGAGACGCCTATGCTTATCTTCAAGAGGCTATAGGGTCGCTAGGAGCACTTCCCTTCTTGATTTCTCGTTGTGCGATTTGATTCTATTGAAGCGTATGCCTTGATTTTCTTCCTACTCAATCTTATACGATGTTGAGCACTCGTTATCAATTGGGCATCGAGGAGTTATAGTGGTACTACAGATGTGGCATGGATTATTTCTCGCTGCATATTCGGGCGGGCTATTATCATTGCCTTGTGGAAGGGTGTTCTGTCATTCAGCTCAGAGTTAGTGTTGCCCACAAATTTGAGTCTAGGCACAGTGTATTATGATATTCATGCAAAGTTATCACGCAATGCTGGTGTAAATGGTAAGGTGCTTATTTACGTGTCGCAACAGTGAATAACTCGAAAGAAGGATTACTTGGTTCCTGGTTTAGAGGTACGGCATATAATTCCAGCTGAGGAAAGGCAATGGGACTATGGATGTTCAGGCCTTGGTTGACGAAGTAGCAAGACTTTATATTTTCGGACATGGTGGAATTCGCATTGTGATATGGTGTTATCTTCCTTGTTGGCACGCACTAAGGCTCATCGGTGTTATGGTCTTCTTTAATTTTCCTTAGGGGCAGAGTGTTGTGGAATGGTGCCTAAGTAGCAGTTGTCAGAAATGGAAGTGTATGGCGGCTTCAGAGTCGAATCGGTGTTTCTATGTTGATGGATCGAGAGAGATGATCTTTATGGATGCACTAGTAAGTGTCCATATCGACCCCTCACCACTACTTCTTCGGAGTTAATCAAGATTCATATTGGGTATGCATTGATTTATGTACTCATGGTGCACTTCAACACTAAATGTGCGGGATCTGACAGGTATATATGGTGGTCATCTTGGCGCATAGGCGCATCTGCTGGGGAGACTTTATGTGAGTTGCATTTTAGGCCATGTATCGCAGGCCACAGAGTCTCTGTCGTATCAATCTTGTCTACTTTACATTCTAGACAGATGTTGTATTATTAGTGTACTCCTTAGTAAATATTCTTGCACTTGTGATACCGGGTTTATGTATATTCAAGTTGATGTGAGTGGTCTTGCTTTATTATTGTATGTATCCATGATTTTAAATGTATTAAATTCTTTATTTAATTAGATTTATGATTTCGAAAGTAATAAACAATTAACGTGATAGTTCACAGTTGGCTTACCTAACGGCGATGTTGGGCATTATCACAGCCTATAGTGAATTTTGGGTCGTGACAATACACCTAAAAAATTACTCAAAACCAGAGAATGAGTAAAAATAATTGGGACAATGAGAGAAATAAAAAAATTATAATTTTAAATCTAAAAATTCCAAGCTTGAATCCATATATCTATGGCTGGCCCATTCTTCAAATAAGAGAAATTACCTGAATAAAATTAAAAATAAAGCAAATAGAATAGATCAATTGAATAGTGATAAATAATATTAGCGGTGATTGAAGTTTCACAGCTAAATTTTTTAGATGTATGGCTCTTTGTTTTCTTCAGATTGGGGGGAGTGAGAGAGAAAGGATGTATTATGAGGTGACAGTGAGAGAAAGCGAATGAGAAAAAGAGTGTGGAGAAAAAAATTATGAAAACTAGAAAAAAAGTGTGGGAAAATTTTGCGGTCTTTATTTTTATTTAGTGGAGGTCTTGACTGCCCAAAATAAAAGATAAGTTTTCGGCATCTAGGTTGATCCCAGCAATATAATACAATTTGCGGGTGTTAATACCAACCTCCAAAAATAAACCTCCATAAATAGCCTCTTTTTTTGTAGTGAATGTCCATGTGAAAAAAATAAATTTACCCAAAAATATTCATTTTAAAGATATTTTCTAGCGCATGATGCCTAGAAAGAGAAACCCTGGCAATTTTCTGGCAATTCTGAGGCGATTCACTGTGCAAATTCTCGCATGGCAACGCTGGCCACTGGCCAGACTTCAATGGAGATTGGTCATTCATCTCCTAAATATATACAAGCTCCCCAAACATCCACAACCACAAACACGATCCAAAACTACGCACAATTGGTAAAACCTACAGCATTAAATGATGCATGCAATCTTCAACCCATGTAACCCTAAAAACAGTTGAATACCTTCATGGAGAACCCATTGTATGTTGGAAAAAGATGAAAGTGAGGCAATCTATTGCTCAACAAGGATTGCAGTTTGCAGTGGTGGGCAAGTTCTCATATGGTAAACATGGGATTCATGATTTGTGTAAGTCAATTCCTACCCAGTGTGAATTAAAAGGTTCTTGTACATTGGTTTGATTGAAGATAGACATATTCTCATTAGCTATCATTAATGGAGGATTACATTCACTTATATTCAAATTCAACTTTTATTTGAAAGTTAATGGGGATATGTGGCAAATACGATGCACCAAGTCGAATCCATGGTAGAAACGTGAAAAAGAGACTCATATTGCTATTTCTTGGATATTGTTTCAAAAATTGCCTCCTAATTTTATTGGTAAGGATTTCATATTTTCACTAGCTAGAGTAGTTGGAAAACCTTTACATGTTGATTTGGCTATAAAAATGGTACACGTCCTAGGTGTGCTAAGGTGAAGGTGGTCTTAAAGGATCAAAATTATAGGGGGGAGGGGATGAGATTGGGCCTGAAGAATCTAAATGGATTAAAATTTGGTATGATTACAAGCCTAAGATTTGTAAGACTTACTAGAAACAAGGTTATAAAGAGATGGAATGCTGGGTTGTTAATACTGAGCTAAGGCAACTAGATAATGCAGTAGTTAATGAAGTCAAAGGAAAAGAATTTGTTGGTACCACAGCAGCTTCTACAAAAGTGTTATCTAGTGGCAAAATACTAGGGAAACCTATCCCTAATAATGCAAGGCATGAATAGATGCAAAGAAGGAAGAATAGGTATCAAAGGGATAAAATAGGTCATATAATTGAAGAGACAACTGGGAAGGAGTTGGTCAGTGTTGATGGAAAGGACAAGGAACAAGTGGTCACAACAAAGAATTCTTTTGAAGCTCTAATTGGATAAGAGGAAGACAATAATGCGGTGGTGGTGGTTAGGCAACAGGAGCAAGTTATCCTGCAAAAAAGAATTCATAAAAAATGTGAAGGAGGCATCAAAGAATACTGTTGGCCCAAGTTCAGATGAATTTTTGAAGATTGACAAATGAACTCAGTCATGGACCAAGTTCATCATGTGAGACACAGTGGTTATCTACTTATACATGTGAAATGCATGTGAAGAAGATAAGTCTCAAGGATCAAGAAGCAATATCTTCTGAACTGATTGAAAAGGTTGCATAAAGGATAAGGAGATGAAGTCTCCTTATGTGAAGAGAACTAAATACGGATCAAGGATAAGGGTTAGAGTTTTTATTGTTATAGGACTCAAATTCGATGAAGGATTAGCAATTGAGTCTCAATAAAACACTAATTACTAACTCATTAAATAACTATGATTGTTCTCTTTTACAGGTATTGCACATACGCAAAAGTTAAACTAAATTGAGAGCAAAAGAGCTAGGCAATTTTGCAAGCAATTTATATGAGATTTAAGTGTGCACTCCTGAAGCTACTTGAACAGATAGAAGAACCAGTTCCATTATGTTTATTCTTACTCTAGTTCAATTGTAGTAGATGGTTTAAAATTGTACCTTTCCAATTTTTTATAGAAGCAATTGTATTAGGTACTTTGAGTATTCAAGTTAGAGTTAACTTGAAAGTGTCGCAACAATTGAGGCTATGTGCCACACTGGGATTAGAGTTAATCCTTAGGCTGTTTTGGCTCATTGATTTTAGTGGATATTTGGGAAATCCTACTGAGTAGTAGGTCGTGATTTTTTCGCCTTTTGATCTAGGTGTTTTCCGCATAAAAATCTATGTGTTCTTTATTTTCTGTACTTTTAATTCCACAACAGTAGTAGTTAGAACACCTAGAAGAACCAGGTTCTTCTAGATCAAAAAATTGGGTGCCACTCATATCTCACTCTAGAAGAAAATTTAGGAAAATTGAAAGATGAGATGTATATGAAAGATGAATTTATCAAAGTCCTAAAAGAAGATCTAGGAAAAGTGAAACATGAACTAGACAGAACTTGCAAGTGGAACAAGGCTTATGATGCACTTTCTTGGTTGCAAGAGCATCACAGTAGCAACAAAAGAGAACTTGGTTATGGCACTCAAGATCCAAAATGGGACCCTAAAAGCAAGTACCTCACACTTCTTGAGAATAAAATCTGTACACACTGTGGCAAGACTGGACATTACAAAAATGAATGCAATGCAAAAGAAAAGGCAAGCCAAAAGAACAAAGCTTTTGTTCAAGAGAAACACAAGCTGCCTGGTTGGGCAAGAAAGAATCTGATTCATCATTTTTCCCACAGAAAGGGACCCAACTAGTTTGGATTCCTAAGACTAACCCCTGATTTCTTTTTGCAGGTCCAAGTGAAAGGGAGGAGCCAAATATGGTATATGGATAGTAGTTACTCAAAACATATGACTGGGAAAAAGGACCAGTTCCTTTCACATGAGGACCTAAAAGGAGGAAATGTCTCCTTTGGTAATGGAAAGAAAGGTAAGATCATTGGGGTTGGAAAGTTAGGTAAGACAGACTCTCATTCCATTGAGAATGTCTACTTGATAGATGACTCAAAATATAGCCTAATAGGTGTGTCACAACTGTGTGACAGAAGTAACCTTGTAGCTTTCACCTCTACCAAATGCTTTGTGATTAACCTTACCACTGACAAGATTGTTTTTTAGGGAAAAAGAGTTAATAATATTTGCATTGTAGATTTGTCAACTCTTTCAGAAAATGAACTCACTTGCTTAAGTGTGTTAGTTAATAATCCCCTCCTGTGGCACAAAAGACTTGGTCATGCCAGTCTAAATCAGCTAAACAAATTAGTCTTAAAGGACTTGGTGATAGGTTTACCTAATATCATGTTCAAGGAAGACAAAGTTTGTGAGGCATGTGCAAGGGGGAAGCAGGTAAGGTCATCCTTCAAATCCAAGAAAATGGTAAGTACGTCCAAGACGTTGGAACTGGTTCATATGGATCTTTGTGGTCCAATGAGAACCATGAGCAGAGGTGGAAAAAAAATGTAATGGTACTTATTGATGATTATTCTAGATTTACCTGGGTACTATTTCTGATATCTAAAGATGAAGCTTTTGAAATGTTTAATGCTTTTGTTAGAAAAACTCAAAAACAATTAGGAAATCAACTTGCATCCATTAGTTCTGATCATGGAACTGAATTTGAAAATGCAAAATTTGCTAAATACTGTGATGAAAATGGTATAGATCATAAATTTTCTGCCCCTAGGGCTCCTCAGCAAAATGGAGTAGTTGAAAGAAAGAACAGGACCCTTGAGGATATAGCAAGGACCATGCTTCTTTCTATTAAATAACCTCACAGCTTCTGGGCATAGGCTGTGAACACTGCATGCTACATAATCAATAGATGCGTCACTAGACCTCTTGTTGAGAAAACTCCCTATGAGTTACTTAAAAGGAGAAAACCAAACATATCCCATCTTAGGGCATTTGTTTGCAAGTTCTATGTACACAATAATGAAAAAGATTCCCTATGTAAGTTTGATCCCAGAAGTGATGAGGGAGTATTCTTGGGATATTCTTCATATAGCAAAGCATATAAAGTGTTCAGTAAACGAACTTTGTGTGTAGAAGAAATTGTACATATTGTATTTGATGAAACTAACATTTTTCTGAGAGACAGGAACATGAAGATGTAGCCATTGGACTGGTAAAAGAATTGACTGAATCTACAAGACAAGGCAAAGTGGCATCAAAAGAAGGAACATGTGATGGAACAGGTCCTTCTACACAGGGCAACCTGACAGGGGGAACTAATCAGGGAGAAATTGAAACAAACTCTCTAAAAGAACCCGTTCATGAACCTGTTCCTCAGCAACAGAACAAAGGAGAAACATCTAGTAGAAACCAGTTGGTTGTGAAATCCCACAAGTATCAAAATTCTCATCCCATTGAAAAAATCATTACTAATCCAACATCGGGAGTCAAAACTAGATCTCAACTAAAGAATTTGTGTGCATTTGATGCTTTTCTATCTCTTATTGAACCTAAAAATATTGTTGAGGCTTTGCAGGATGCAGATTGGGTCAATGCTATGCAGGATGAACTCAACAAATTTGAAAGAAGTCAAGTCTGGCATCTAGTTCCAAGACCCAAGGACAGATCAGTTGTTGGCATAAAATGGGTCTTCAGGAACAAACTTGATGAAGATGGAACAGTTACAAGAAACAAGGCATCGCTGGTGGTTCAAGGCTACAGCCAAGAGGAAGGCATTGACTATGAAGAGACCTTTGCTCCAGTTGCAAGACTAGAGGCAATCAGAACACTCATAGCCTTTACAGCACACATGGAATTCACTCTCCATCAGATGGATGTCAAAAGTGCCTTCCTAAATGGCTACCTAAAGGAAGAAGTGTTTGTGAAACAACCTCTAGGATTTGAAAGCAAGGAATGTCCAGAGCATGAGTACAAGCTAGACAAAGCTCTATATAGGCTCAAGCAGGCCCCAAAAGCTTGGTATGAACGGCAATCAAAATTCCTACTGGAGCATGGTTACAAAATAGGTAAAATTGACAGTACCTTGTTCTTAAGGGAAAAAGGTAAAGAACTCATTGTTGTGAAAATATATGTTGATGACATAATATTTGGGGCCACTACTGATAGGTTGAGTAAGGACTTTGCAAAACTAATGGGGAGTGAGTTTGAAATGAGCATGATAGGTGAACTTAACTTTTTCTTAGGGTTGCAGATCAAACAAATTCAAAATGGAACCATGATTCATCAGTAGAAGTATACAAAAGAACTAATCAAAAAGTTTAAAATGGAGGATTCTAAAGAAATAGATACACCTATTGCAACTGCCACTAAATTAGATGTTGATGAACCTGGTTCATCAGTTTATTAGAAGTTGTATAGGGGTATGATTGGTTCACTCTTGTATCTTACTGCCAGTAAACCTGACATTATTTTCAGTGTAGGGCTTTGTGCTTGTTTTCAGGCAAATCCAAAAGAGTCTCACTTGACAGTTGTCAAGAGGATATTGAGATATCTGAAAGGCACCACTGATTTGTGTCTTTGGTATCCAAAGTGTAGTAATTTCAATCTAGTAGGATATGATGATGCTGATTATACAGGTTTCCTAGTGGATAGGAAGAGCACTTCAGGTATGGCACACTTCCTTGGCTCATGTCTTGTATCATGGGCTACCAAAAAGCAAAATTTAGTAGCCCTATCTACTGCTGAAGCTGAATATGTTGTTATTGCTTCTTGTTGTGCTCAATTGCTACGGATTAAACAACAACTGGTAGATTTTGGAATTGAAGTGGGATGTATACCAATATTCTGTGATAAAACTAGTACTATAAGTATCAAAAAGAACCGTGTTCATCATAAAAGGACCAAGCACATAGATGTTAGACACCACTTCTTAAGAGATAACTATGAGAAAGGATTCATCTCAATAGAACTCTGTGCTACTGATAAACAAATAGCTGACATCTTCACTAAATCACTGAGTAGGGAAAACTTTGAGAGGAACAGGTTAGAATTAGGGATGATTAAGATCACCTAAAAGGTCCAGTTCAGAATGCAATGAAAAAAAAATTAAAAAAAAAATTGGTTAGAAGTTCTGACTTTGTGTGAATAGCTAGACTAATTATTACTCAGTCTCATACTCTAATCATTATACTCCTGTGGCATGGGTTTATATTGATTCACTAATCTCTTAAAAAGTTTTTCCTATTCTGACATTTGAGGCATGATCAAGAGAAGTTCTACTTGAAGAACCTGGTTCATCAGTATATGCTCATGAGAAAGTTCAGGTATGTTAAGGATTCTAAAGAAATAGATACACCTATTGCAACAGCCACTAAATTAGATGTTGATGAACCTGGTTCATCAGTTTATTAGAAGTTGTATTGCAACAGCCACTAAATTAGATGTTGATGAACCTGGTTCATCAGTTTATTAGAAGTTGTATAGGGGTATGATTGGTTCACTCTTGTATCTTACTGCCAGTAAACCTGACATTATTTTCAGTGTAGGGCTTTGTGCTTGTTTTCAGGCAAATCCAAAAGAGTCTCACTTGACAGTTGTCAAGAGGATATTGAGATATCTGAAAGGCACCACTGATTTGTGTCTTTGGTATCCAAAGTGTAGTAATTTCAATCTAGTAGGATATGATGATGCTGATTATATAGGTTTCCTAGTGGATAGGAAGAGCACCTCAGGTATGGCACACTTCCTTGGCTCATGTCTTGTATCATGGGCTACCAAAAAGCAAAATTTAGTAGCCCTATCTACTGCTGAAGCTGAATATGTTGTTATTGCTTCTTGTTGTGCTCAATTGCTACGGATTAAACAACAACTGGTAGATTTTGGAATTGAAGTGGGATGTATACCAATATTCTGTGATAAAACTAGTATTATAAGTATCAAAAAGAATCGTGTTCATCATAAAAGGACCAAGCACATAGATGTTAGACACCACTTCTTAAGAGATAACTATGAGAAAGGATTCATCTCAATAGAATTCTGTGCTACTGATAAACAAATAGCTGACATCTTCACTAAAGCACTGAGTAGGGAAAACTTTGAGAGGAACAGGTTGGAATTAGGGATGATTAAGATCACCTAAAAGGTACAGTTCAGAATGCAATGAAAAAAAAATTAAAAAAAATTTGGTTAGAAGTTCTGACTTTGTGTAAATAGATAGACTAATTATTACTCAGTCTCATACTCTAATCATTATACTCCTGTGACATGTGTTTATATTGATTCACTGATCTCTTAAAAAGTTTTTCCTATTCTGACATTTGAGGCATGATCAAGAGAAGTTCTACTTGAAAAACCTGGTTCATCAGTATATGCTCATGAGAAATTTCAGGTATGTTTCTATACTTTGCACAATTAGAAAGATTAATTTTCCAATCATGAGAAGAAGTCCTATTTTCACCAAACTCCTAGAAATTATATCCGTTGAGCATTGAACCAGTTTCATTCTCCTAGAACTCTAAGGAAAACGGGATTCTTGCCTAAAAACTAGTGTAGCCTATTAATCACTAAGAGACCAAAATTCTAAAGTGATTAGACTCCTGATTGACTACTGCAAAAAAGGATATCTTTACTACATTTAATCATAACCTTCTTTAAATACACTCCACATCCTCCTCTTTAGTCCATAACCCCCTAGTGAAACCCCAAAACCTAGGTTTCGCCGGCAGAAAATGTTGGCAAGAAAAACTATAGTTTCTGGTTCTCTAAGAAAAGCTCTAAATGAAAGGTTGGGGGCTAGCCAAAAGAAAGAGAGCCCTGCTAAAGAATCTGACTCAAGTTCTGAGTCTGAAGCATTTATCTCTGCCAGTGAAGGAGAAGAACATGGGTCTTCTAACACTGACAAAAATCAGAAAACCCCTGATGAGGTAAATACTTGTTTTGTATTTTCTGATATGGTAGAAAAGGTAGATAATAGGTTTGTATTGGTTGGTTATGTGAAAGATGTGAAAGAGGCTGAGTCTAGTAGAAGGGAAAGAAAAAAAAAGTCAAAGTTCTTGCAATCTGTGGAGGGGTAGAGGAGAGTGGCAACAATTCAGGGGGAAGTGGCTCCGGGGAGGTTGAAGGTCTTGTTCATTTGAGTGAGAAACAAGATGAACCTGATTCATCTATTGAAGAAACCTTAGCTAACATCCTGAAGAAGGTTAGGGCCAGCTATGATCCAAAGAAGCGCAAGGCTTCTTCACAAAAGGCTACAACTGCTTCCAAGCCAACAAAGAAAAACAAGGTGTCATTTTTTAAGTCTACTGTCCCTTTATTACCAAAGGGAAGAGCTACTAGAAGCAGGGTCAAACAAAGTGAGGCAGAGTTGCAGGAAGATTTAGAGGAAAGCAGGAAAAAGAAGAAGGAGAAGGGAAAAGCGAAGGTTGTGAAAAGCTCTGAGGCTGTAGCAGAGGAGGAGGAGGAGAT
>MU747044.1:7937-21634 GCA_026770625.1 Nicotiana glauca | reverse complement strand
AGAAGAAGAAG
Organism: Nicotiana glauca; assembly: GCA_026770625.1. Lineage (NCBI taxonomy): Eukaryota > Viridiplantae > Streptophyta > Magnoliopsida > Solanales > Solanaceae > Nicotiana > Nicotiana glauca. The sequence continues at coordinate 21,623 of MU747044.1, read as the reverse complement.
AAGAAGAAGAAGAAGAAGAAGAAGAAGAAGAAGAAGAAGAAGAAGAAGAAGAAGAAGAAGAAGAAGAAGAAGAAGAAGAAGAAGAAGAATGGAGTGGAGAGGAAGAAGAGCAGGAGTCTGAGAAAGAACAGGATAGATTTGACATCTTTGGCAGGAGAAAGATTTTAAAAGGCAAGGTACTGAAAGACCTAGAGGAGCTAGGTATGATAAGATTGGTGGATGCCCTGGATGCATAAGGGTGTAAGACATGGTCCTTCAAATGGATGGGAGGCTAGCCAGAAAGGAGCTGATTGAGTTCATGGCCAATGCCACTGTGAAAAGTGGGGTAGTCACTAGCTTGGTGAGGGGAGTAAAGGTGCAGTTTGATGCACCTAAATTGGGAAAGATTCTGGACATACCCAGTGAGGGTTATGATGACTATACGAGGCAGATGTGGCCTTGTCTAGATTCTCTTCATACTGATCTCCAAATCACTAGAAATTTTTGTGATACTAAATTTGCTGAAGAAGTGCCTAAGGCAAGGTTTGTGTAAAGAGTGAGATGAAGCCTGAGCACAAGGTGCTATTTGAGTTTGTGAACAAATACTTGTTGCCTAAATATGAGAGAAGGCCTACTGCCAACTACATAGACTTGGTTCTTATGGAATGCCTTGTGAGAGGAATGCAGATTAACTGGCATGCTTTCATTGTCAAGTNTGCTAAAGAATCTGACTCAAGTTCTGAGTCTGAAGCATTTATCTCTGCCAGTGAAGGAGAAGAACATGGGTCTTCTAACACTGACAAAAATCAGAAAACCCCTGATGAGGTAAATACTTGTTTTGTATTTTCTGATATGGTAGAAAAGGTAGATAATAGGTTTGTATTGGTTGGTTATGTGAAAGATGTGAAAGAGGCTGAGTCTAGTAGAAGGGAAAGAAAAAAAAAGTCAAAGTTCTTGCAATCTGTGGAGGGGTAGAGGAGAGTGGCAACAATTCAGGGGGAAGTGGCTCCGGGGAGGTTGAAGGTCTTGTTCATTTGAGTGAGAAACAAGATGAACCTGATTCATCTATTGAAGAAACCTTAGCTAACATCCTGAAGAAGGTTAGGGCCAGCTATGATCCAAAGAAGCGCAAGGCTTCTTCACAAAAGGCTACAACTGCTTCCAAGCCAACAAAGAAAAACAAGGTGTCATTTTTTAAGTCTACTGTCCCTTTATTACCAAAGGGAAGAGCTACTAGAAGCAGGGTCAAACAAAGTGAGGCAGAGTTGCAGGAAGATTTAGAGGAAAGCAGGAAAAAGAAGAAGGAGAAGGGAAAAGCGAAGGTTGTGAAAAGCTCTGAGGCTGTAGCAGAGGAGGAGGAGGAGATGGAACTGATCCATCAAGAAAGAGGTACAACTGTGGAGGCTCCCACCACCAAACCAAAAGGATCCAAGACTTCTTCANTTGGATAGGGTCATCAATGGCTCCAAGGCCCATGCTACTCCATATGGGTTTATACTGACGACTGTTCTGGATAGGCGGAATGTTCCTCTGAAAAAATGGGAGATGGCTTCTAGCAAGGAGCATTTTGGTATCAAAACTCTGCAGGCTTGTGACTATCTCCTCAGTGTAGCCCCAGTTGAACCTGGTTCATCTCTGAAGACTCCTGTGAATAGCAAGGTTAGGGCCTTGGTTCAAGAATGTGGAACAAAAGATGCTGAAATTGCTAGGCTTCAGGCTCGTATTGCTCAACTGGAAAATGAGAGAAATGGCCTTAAAGCTGAGCTAGCAAAGGAAAAGGAAAAGAGTGAAGGAATGCTTCACACTATGCTCAACCTTCTCCAATCCCAACCCTCTAGCTCCTCCAAGCTTTGGGTTTTCCAGTTCCTGTCTTTGAACCAGTATAACCCCTCCCCCCCGCCCAAGTGACCCAGATTCAGGACTTTTCTTTGTTTTTGTTGCTCATGGTTGGATGTTTTTTCTTTCTTTTTGTGGTCTGGTTTGTAGAAACATTTCCTAATCAATGACAATGTGCATTTTCTCTTGTTCTATGAAGATTCTGATCTTAATAGTTAATTTTTGTCAAGTTGATTATTGATTAACTAAACCATGTTTTCACTTGCAGTTGCCCCAGTGGCCATGAGTAATGATTAAAATCTGGGATTCACATTATATGCAACTTTTCAATGCTGCCAAAAGGGGGAAGAAATATTGTGCTTTACTTTGTATTCTGAAATAACCTGATTAAACCTGGTCCTTAATGATAAGTTGAGATTTCTAAGTTAAAGTGTTGATAATTAAGCTGAGTTCCATGGGTTCTCTGATCAGTAAAAGCACAGAGTTTGACATCATCAAAAAGGGGTAATTTATTGGCCCAAGTTCAGATGAAGTTTTGAAGATTGATAAATGAACTCAATCATGGACCAGGTTCATCATGTGAGACACAGTGGTTATCTACTTATACATGTGAGATGCACGTGAAGAAGATAAGTCTCAAGGATCAAGCAGCAATATCTTCTGAACTGATCAAAAAGGTTGCATAAAGGATAAGGAGATGAAGTCTCCTTATGTGAAGAGAACTTAATCCGGATCAAGGATAAGGGTTGGGGTTTGTATTGTTCTAGGACTCAAATTCGATGAAGGATCAGCAACTGAGTCTCAATCAAACTCTAATTACTAACTCATTAAATAACTGTGATTGTTCTCTTTTACAGGTATTGCACATACGCAGAAGTTAAACAAAATTGAGAGTAAAAGAGCTAGGCAATTTTGCAAGTAATTTATGTGAGATTTAAGTGTGCACTCCTGAAGCTACTTGAATGAGATAGAAGAACCAGTTCCATTGAGTTTATTCTTATTTTAGTTCAATTGTAGTAGTGGTTTAAAATTGTACCTTTCCAGCTTTCATAGAAGCAATTGTATTAGGTACTTTGAGTATTCAAGTTAGAGTTAACTTAAAAGTGTCGCAATAGTTGAGGCTGTGTGCCACACTAGGATTAGAGTTAATCCTTAGGTTTACAAGAGTTTTGTAAATGCTATTTTGGCTCATTGATTTTAGTGGATGTTTGGGAAATCTTACTGAGTAGTAGGACGTGATTTTTTCACCTTTTGAGCCAGGTGTTTTCCACGTAAAAATCTTTGTGTTCTTTATTTTCTATACTATTAATTCCCCAACAGTAGTAGTTAGAACCCCTAGAAGAACCAGGTTCTTCTAGATCGAAAAATTGGGTACCACACAAATCCCCCCCCCCCCCCTCTTGTGTGGTATTGACGTTTAGAACATCAAATACTAATCCTACTGGAATTGGGAATCAAAAGGCGGCTGAAGCTACAATAAATGGGAAGGATACAACAAAGTCTATAAATCTTAGTGGTAGTGGGATTCAAATTGCAGCTAATGCTAAAAGCCCTAATCCTACTAATACTGGGACTGGGGTGAATATAAATATGGAGAGGACTATTGATTGGGTTGTTGGAAGGTTTGAGATGACTAAGGAAGCCTTGAATGTTACTATGAATCAATCTTGTCAAGAGGTGCCCTTACAAACAATTGATGATAGCTCAAAGGGAGTTAAAACTAATGAGGCAACAAGCAATAAGGATACATAATGGGGTGAATAATTTAAGGATACAGAGATCAACCATGATGATCAGTTGAACGACCAAGATGCCAATGCACATGCAAAACGGTCAGGTACAGTAAAACTGTTAGCTACAATAAACCCTAGGGTGCAAGAAACTAGGTTTGAGGAATTACATAGATCCACAATGCAGCACACAACTGGACCTACTGGGAGGTTCAGGATCACCAGTGAAGCTAAAAACACTGAGGGTACATGTGGAAAAGCTACAGGGAAGGAAGAAGGCAATGGAACAGTAAACCCTAGCAACACTATCATGGGTTTTTCTTCATCTGCAGCTCATGCGATGGATAGGAATGGACTAAGGCAAGTTACCAAGGCTCCTACAAAGGTCTTAGAAGATAAGTAAGGTCAAACAACAAAACAGTTGATGGCAAGCCTAAGGAATCCAATGGAATAATAATTCTACTACTATAGTAAACCCTAATTTGGGTTCAGTCTATGAATTGCAATTCAAGGTTATGCAGGAGGCTTTGGGAGTAATGGAACAACATAACTAGGGGTTGAAGGAGGCTAATAGGGTGTCACATGAGCAGTCCATTACTCCTAAGGCTTCAACTGCAATTGAGGCATTGTTAGTGGCATGTGCCTTAGGGACTGGGCAGCCTATGCAACTTCAAATCAATATACCATTGCAGTCATCTAATCAAATACTACCTAAAATCATCACTCGCAATGTGGCACATGTGGATCTTCAGAATTTAATGGTAGAACAAGGTGAGATTGAGAAAGAGGGTGAAGATTAATATATTGAAGGCAATTTCAAGGCAGTTGCTAGAGATGCAGACTTATCTCCTAGAGTTGCTGGTAGAAGTGGTAAGAAGGGCAGAAGCAAGGTCAAGTTAAAAAATCACCTCAACCTACAAGAATCATGCCCAAGAGGGCAGTCTCAGTTACTAAATGATGATCAGGCTTTGATATGCAACATAAGATCTGTTAATACTCAACGGGTCTTTCAAAGAGTGATATGTATGTATAGGGAACATGATTTTTTTGTGGTTGCTTTGATGGAACCTTTTCAGAAGGCAAGACATATTCAAAGATATAGAAGAATACTTAATATGGAGGCTGCTATGTCCAACATTAATGGGAATATCTGCCTTTTCTTTAATGTTGTTGTAGTGTGGGAATTAGTGATAGAGACTAAACAATAGGTAACTATCAAACTGTATCATCAGAATATTGGCCAATACATCATGTTTACTTTTGTATATGCTAAATGTCCTGCACTTGAGAGACTGGAATTGTGGAATAATCTGTACTATCTTGCAAGTGATATGGAGTTCCCTTAGGTGGTTGGTGGTGATTTCAATGTTGTACTACATGAAGATGAAAAGATTAGGGGACTTCTAGTTCACCTTCCTGAGTATGAAGACTTTGCTTTCTGTGTGAACTCTTGCGAGCTGTTTGATGTAGGCTACAAAGAAGTCCATTTACCTGGTGAAATGGTAGACCAAATGCTGAGTGTATCTTCAAGAGGCTAGACAGTGTTTTAATGAACATACCCGAATATATTCCCAACCATTGATATTGAATATCTTATTAGGACTGGATCATATCATGCACCTCTATTCATGAGTTGTGGTGACCAAGTTACTAACTTCATCAAGCCTTTTAAGTTTTTGACCTTCTGGAATAAACATAAATCATTTAAGAGGTGGTTAAGCAGAACTAGATTGCTGACTTCATTGGAGATCCTTATCTCATGTTCAAGCAAAAACTGAAGTGGGTGAAGATTGCTCTATCTAAGTGGAGCAAAGAGACATATGGAGACATGTTTAAATAGCTTGATATTAGGGAAGACATTGTGAGGGTGAAAGATATGCTATTTGAATAATAACCAACTACGGAGAACAAAATAGTCCTTCAAAAAAACACAAGTTGAACTGAAGAGATACTTAAGCACTAAGGAATAATACTGGAAGTTAAAGGCTGGGATGACATGGTTTTCTAAAGGAGATAGGAATACAAGATTGTTTCACAATCATGTCAATGGCAAGAGACAGAAGTTGGAACTAAAAAGAATACAAAATGGAGAAGGAGCCTAGGTTGAAATCCAAGATGATATGGCTATTACTGTTGTAGAATTCTATCGAAGGAAATTCACTAAAGAAGATGATCCTACTGACTTCACATTACTTAATAATGTTACTGCCATGGTAACTATAGAATAATTGTGGAACTGTGTAGGTATCCTACTCTTGAAGAAATCAAAGGTGTAGTATTTGAACTTAGTGGAGATAGTGCTAGTGGTCCTAATGGATTTATTAGAGTTTTCTAACAAGAGTGTTGGGACATCATTGGCATAGATACTCACAGTATGGTATTGCACTTATAAGGGAGAGCACCACTACCTAAATCTATCACACACACTAATATAGTGTTACTTCCTAAGCCCATGGTTCAACTTTCTCAGATCTGAGGCCTATAAGCTTGAGAAACTTCATTAATAAGGTGATGTCTAGAGTACTACACGATAGACTAGAGAAGTTTTTGCCTTCCTTGATAGCCTCCAATCAGTCTGGCTTTGTGAAGGGCAGAAGTATATTTGAAAACATTCTCCTCACTCAGGAGATTGTTACTGACATTAAGTTAAAGGACAAGCCAGCAAATGTTATGATAAAATTGGATATGGCTAAAGCATATGATAAGGTGTCTTGGAAACATTTGCTTCACGTGTTAAGGAAGATTGGATTTGCTGAGCATTTTATCACCATAATTTGGAATTTGTTGTTTAATAATTGGTAATCAATCTTGGTGAATGGACAATCTTCGGGCTTCTTTCAGTATACTAGAGGGGTGAAGCAAGGATATCTATTATCTTCTGCAATTTTCATACTATCAGTAGAAGTGTTATCTGGATCATTCAACAAATTATTTGATGAAAAATCTTTTAGGGGTTTTGCGATGCCAAAGTTGACTGATCCATTGAACCATCTTGCATATGCTGATAACATAATAATCTTTGCCTCAGGTCAGCCAGAATCATTGAAGAAGATTATGGCAGTGTTGAGTGGGTATGAGAAGATTTCTGGCCAGTTAATCAATAAAGAAAAAAGTTCTTATTATATGTATTCTAAGGTGTCCAGTGCTTTCTTCCTCGAAGCTGGGAATATCACAAGTTTTTCTAGAGGTGAATTTCCTTTCACTTATTTAGGATGCCCAATTTTCTACACTAGAATGAGGAAAACTACTATGAAATTCGCATACAAAAGGTGAAGGCTAAGCTACACTCATGAAAAGGAAATTTATTATCTTATGGTCGTAAGACTACATTAATTAGTAGTGTTCTTCAGAGTATTCAGTTCACTCACTATCAATTTTGGACCCTTCCAACAATATCTTGGAACATTTGCATAACTTATTTGCAAGTTTCTTCTGGAGTACTAAAAAAGAAGGGATGAGCAAATATTGGTCATTATGGCAGAAGCTTTGTCTACCAAAAGATGAGGGACGACTAGGTTTTAGATCGTTATTTGATATATCTAGGGCGTTGTTTGTCAAGATGTGGTGGAGATTCAGAACCACAAATTCCTTGCCAAAAATAACTACCAACTGTGGTGCAGTTTAGGGAGGGATCACATGTGTGGAGGCATATATTTAATACTAGGCAATATGTTTAACATGAAATCTAGCGGGAGATGAACAATGGTACTACTAATGTTTGGCATGAAAACTGGATAGGTTTAGGTGCATTATATCATTTAGTACCACATTATTTTGATATCAATGAAGACTTGCAAGAAGTAGCAGAATTGAGGTAAGGAAAGGACTGGATGAGATGTTGATTGATCAATCTTTTTTTGAAGGCATTGTAGATCATATTAAATAACAAGTGCAATTTGAAGGTAGTGAAGGTTACTGGGATAAACCTTGAAGGGTACGGAGGTTCAAAGTGCCAACAGATGAGATTTGGAGAGGGCAGGGTTACATATATGTATCTAGGTGTTGGTGTTGTAAACCTACTCAGGAGGAATCCTTTGATCATCTGTTCTTGGCTAGCACCACTACTACAAGAGTTTAGAAAACATTCTTGAATGCAATAGGGGTTAATAATACTCAACTAGTACAGGAACATCAAGTTAATAGATCATGGTGGACAACTAAATGTTGTCCTAAGCTAAAGCCATTGTTCCAGACAACACCTGCTATTCTTGTTTGGAAGTTGTGGAAAATGAGAAACACTAATAGGAATGGAAGTCCAATGTCTTCCTAGGGTGATTTATGAGACCAATAAGACATTGTACTTCTTAGCAAGGGTTAGATACAGTTGGCTTCCTCATATTCCTTATCTTTGGCTGGACATAATCAAGTTTTTTGATTAGTACAAGCCAATTCTAGTGATTAGGAGGGTAACTTGGTAATTTACTCATATATGATGGTATAAGTGCAATACATATGGAGCTTTAAGAGGTAATCCCGGTCCTGGTTCTTTTGAATTTTGCGTGAGAGACTGTAGAGGTGATCTAGTGTATGTAGAGGCACAATAACTGGAGGAAATAACCAATATTATAGTTGAGGCAAAGGCAATAGAAGAAGGGCTAGCATATTGTATGGCCCATAATCTACACCCTCTCATATTGGAGACAAATTCACTGGGGATGAAGAATATAATTGAAGGTGAATGGGATCCACCATGATGTATTATGACTGAAGTTAAGAGGATTAATGAGATGAATGGTCACTTCAATGTGCTTTTCCAGCATGTGCAAAGGGAAGGCAACACATTAGTGAATTTTTTTAGCTAACCTAGTTTTTTCTTTTGCAAGTACAATCCAGTTTAATGCTTTCTCTGAACTGCCCCATGTAGGGAGGAGACTACTCAACATTGACAAGGCTCAAATACATAATCTTAGGGTTAAGCTAACAAAAAGAAAAGCTCATGACTGATGATAGCTTCTAGCATTATGTTACCTGTTGTTGCAATTCACTTCTTTGTATGTAGTTTCTGTATATGGTTGGGTTGTTTGCCAGTGGTATTATGATGGTTTCATGTTCAGTCTAGTGGCAGCTCAACTATGTATAGAACGTTCTAGTGCAAGTAAGCATGGTACTTCTTCTTCACATGTAAGCTACCATGTTATGTTTATGCTATATCATATGGAATGCTTCTGGAAACTTTATCAAGAAGTCTAGACATACTTAACCATGTTGATGATGTCTTATATGCACCTCCAAGGGTGTACTGCATTACAGAATTCTACATCTACTGGACTACCAATAAAGAGATTATTGCCTAGGGTTATTGGTGTTTGTATAGAGTCATGCTTCTCTCCGGTGGTTTTAGCATGGTTTCATGCTCATTCTAGAAGAAGTGTGGCAATATATGGGTGTTTCCGACAATTATGTATCCATGTTAAATGGCAGCTTGCATGTGAACTTGCTACAGGATCAAGGGATACTCAGCAACTGCATTTGTGCTTAAGGTCAGCTATTGATTGGAATCTGCTATTTAGAGTTCGATGGTGCTTCAAATCCACAAAGTTCATGACTACATGTTGCACACACAGTATTAAGGATTACTGAATGACTTCTAATAAATGGTGTATTTGGAGGAGATTCACATTTGTCTTGTACTTTGGAATGCGAAACTCAGTTCCTGGTGAGAGTTTTATAGGTTCTACTATAAGGTTTTTGCGCTTGGCTTGTAGATACACATGCACCATTTTCCTATATAAGTGTACATCTGCTGCTTATGTAATAGCTAGTTTAATATTTACTAGCATTTTAATAGATTGTAGTTATTTACTTCTTGTAGCTAGCCATTTTTTGTAGATAGAACCCTATTTGGGATATATATATATATATATATATATATATATATATATTAGCCATTAGGCATCATGCTTAGTGGTATATTTGCTATAAAAAAAGATATTACACTTCATACATATATAGGAAAAATATTTACAAAATATCATGTAGATATGTACATTGTATACCTTCGGAGTATATAATTACATACAAAATCGTGTTGTGTAATTTGTTAATGAGTGAATTTTATTAATGGTTAGAGCCTGGTAATTTGTTTCTCTAAGATAGTCCTATAAAAATATCTTTCTAGAAAATATAACTGGGACGATGACTTTTGGGGCCAACTATTAGAGTTTAGCCACTATTTGAAATGTAATAGGAACATAGCCAGTAGAGCCGTCAAAATGGGCTTGGCCCGTGAGGCCAGCCCAACACAGCCTGCTATTTGGGTAGGGCTGGGTTGGGATCTTTTTTAGCCCATTTAAAACTAAGGCTTATAAGCCCGGCCCAAGTCAGCCCACTCGCCCTTGAGGCTTGACCAAGGCTTGGTCTGGGCTGGCCTGTGGGCCAAAAATTAATTATGTAAATTTAAATATTTAAAAAACTAAAACCAAAAAATATGTTAACTATAATCCCTATTTTTCAACCTTAGATTGCTCATTTACCCTTCCATATCAACTAGAATTTATATTTTTGATATGCATGTAGTATGACAAGATTAGTTTTTCTTTTTCTTAATTAACAACGAAGAAAGTTTTAACTGGCCAATAGTATTTTTTCAAAAGAAAATATTATTTTAAGTGGTCAATGATCAGTTTGGTTACTTTAATATATTATTAATTGTTAAATTGCTCTTCAGTATAAAAAAAAGGTCATGTTTTAATACCCAAAAAAATTGACAATACTAGCAAATATCATGAATTATAAAAATTTCATGGACTATAATGATGAAATCGACAAATAAAATGTTAAACCTAAGTTAAAAAAACTTAACATATAAATTTATTGAAGCAATTCTTGAACCTAAGAAAAGTGAAAGAAAAGTACTAAAAAATATTCATGTAACGTTAAAAAAAGAAGAGCTTGAGATATAGAGAATTTGCATTTCAATTATGAGATTCCTTGTCAAATATTAAGATTCTTGTGTACTCTAAATAAACAAAATATCTAAAGATTTGGAGAAATATTTTTTTCTAAAAAAATTGAAGGACCAGCCCTGCCCTAGCCCGCGGCCCTCTTAAGGCTGGGCTGGCCATTTTAAGACCCATATAGATAGAGGGCCAGCCCACCATTTAAAAGCCCATGAGGCTTGGGCTGGTTTGGACTGGGCTAGCCCATTTTGACAGCTCTAATAGCCACTATTTAATGCAGAAAAAAATTTGGACAAAAATTTCCTCACCTAAAACACGCAAAACTCCAGCGTAGTATACTGGAGTTTGAATTTTTAAAGTCCGGGAAGAAATCATGGAGTTTGAACTAGTAAATATTCAAACTCTATTAGTCGCTTCTAGAGTTACGAACTCCAGCATACGATGTCAGGGTTTCGCATATAGGGAAATTCCAATCTCTAGGAATAATTTTCGAAACTTGATTTTATAATTATTCAAAGTCTAGGAGTTGCTACTCGAGTTTTCCATATTTTAGCTTGGGGTATTTTTGTCCAATATTTTTTGTGTAAAAAGAGTAGCTAAATGCTAATAGCTTTTTAAAATACTAGCTAAACTCTAATAGCAAGGGGTTAATTAGCCATTTTCCAATTGGGATTTTTCCTTCTTATACACTATTTGAAATTTTATTACCCTCCCTACTCAAGTTTCAATTTAATTACATAAGCATATACAATTTACCAATTATATATATTTTAGGAATTAAATGAGTATCCCTTTATATTATGAATTGAATAAGGAATCAATTATTTCTCATCCTCTCTTTCTCTCCCCCCCCCCCCCGGTTCTTTTCCCAATTTTTCTTCATCTGATGTTCTCTATTATTTATCCTTTCATGTTGTATATATTTTTAATGGACTTCATCAATGAATATTAATTGTTTTACTATTGTCACGACCTAAGTTCACCAATTGTGAATATGTCATGACGGCACCTAGTCTCTATGACCAGGTATGCCTAACACATTGCGGAAGTAACAACATTTGTGAAATTTATATTCCAAAGCTAAATAACATGAGAAATGTATACGGTTGCTGCCTGGCACATATACTTTAATACTTTAAATCCTAGAACCATCCCAAAGACCCGAAAACCCACCGGAAACACAGGCTAAGAATAATACATAACACTGCTCTAATCATCCAGGAAGTCTATAACAAGGAAGAACAGAATAGCATCTAGCTAACTAAAGGGTAGAGTGAGAGGAAGACTCTCTGGTCTGCGGACGCGGCAGATATACCTCAAGTCTCCGAAATACTCTCTGCAGCTACTGATAATGCGCCTGCGTAGAGGTACCTGGATCTGCACATGAAAAACATGCGCAGAAGAGGCGTGAGTACACCACAGCGATACTCAGTAAGTGCCAAGCCTAACCTCGGTTGGGTAGTGACGAGGAAAGGTCAGGGCCCTACTAAGACAGAAATAGTAAAATAGCAAGATATTAATAGTATCGAAGTCTGATGAAAACTAATGAACACAGCAGTATGATAAGACAGTTCAATGAAATATAATACTGCAAGACAAAATAGAAATACAGAGTAAATACAGCAAAATTACAAGAATACCGACGAGGGTCTCCCAAGATACCGTCCTGTAGCCCTTTACCTCAACTGTCCAATGAAACTCCCGGGATATCGTCCCGTAGTCCAAAACTCATATCAATATCAAAGAATCTCCCGGGATACCGTCCCGTAGTCCAATCATCAATGTGCAGGGGGAACTCCCGGGATACCGTCCCGTAGTCCCAAAATAAAAGTGCAGGGGGATCTCCCGGGATACCGTCCCGTAGTCCCAAAATAAAATGCAGGGGGATCTCCCGGGAATCAAACCCGTAGTACCAAAGTAAAATGCAGGGGGATCTCCCCGGAATCAAACCCGTAGTCCCAAAGTAAACAAATAAGGGGGAGCTCCCGGAATCTCGCATCCGTAGTCCCAATGTAAATGCGCAAGCAACATCAGAGAAATATTCAGAAATTTAAATATAACAATACAGGGCATCAAAGAATATTGGCCTAACATGCTCCACGTAATCACAGTTAAGACATTTTTAACAAATAGGTAGCTTGGATCAATTAAACATGCTCTTCTACGCTAGCACAGGCTATAAAAGCAAGTAAAGTAAAGCAAATATGAAAGAGAATCCAAGTCAAGTAATTAAGTAAAAATCCGGGTTTCAACAATTTGCTCAAGCACACGCTCGTCACCTCACGTACAAGGCATTCAATTACCAATTATCACATCCTAAGGGACGAAGTCCCCCACACAAGGTTAGGCAAGCCACTTACCTCGAACCGGTGCGAAATCAACTATGGAACGATGCCCTTGCCACGAGTACTCGACTACGAGTGCCCCAAATCTATTCAAACCAATTACATGTTGTAAATAATATTGCAAACAACTGATTCCACTATTAAAATTAAGGCTAGGGTGCAAAAATAAGTAAAATGACCAAAATGCCCCTCCAGCCAACGTCTCGGAATCGAATAATTTTTACGTTTTCAGAAACCTCGTACTCTCACGAGTCTAACCATATAAAAATCTCAGAAATAGCGAGGTCAAATGCCCCCTCAAAACCCAATAGTTTAGTCAATAAACTTTCACCCAATTTCTTCCATTTTTTATCCTTAATTCGAATTTAAAAGGTGGATTTAAATACTAAATGATGGAATATAACTAGAAAGGATCATAGAAATATTACCCAATAATCTCCTCTTTGAAATCCTCTCAGAATCGCCCTTGCCCGAGCTCAAAATTGATTTTCAAACTTATGAAATTAAACCCTCGAAATTTCCTATTTCTGCCCAGGCATTTCCGCTTCTGCGGTCCCGCTTAAGCGGCAAAATAATCGCTTCTACGGTTTGTCATTAAAGGGGGAAGTTCCGTTTTGCGGACACTTGACCGCTCCAGCGGTCCCGCTTCTACGGAAAGATGACCGCTTTTGCGGTCTTGGAGGAAAAAGGGCCAACTCGCTTCTGCGGCGCAAAGGCAGCTTCTGCGGTTCCTAAACTGCAGAAGCGAAAACAACAGAAGCCTGCTGCAATTTTTCCTTCTAACTTCCAAAACTAACCCGTTGAGCATCCAAAATCATCCCGGGACCCCCGGGACCCCAACCAAAAACACCAATACCACCTAATACCTTAATCAAACTTGTACCAATCCTCAAAACA
>MU747042.1:96767-116013 GCA_026770625.1 Nicotiana glauca | reverse complement strand
AATTTTCTGGAAGTCAGGTATCCACTTGGGGAAGAAGAAAGATAACACCAGTCTTAAGGGAAGTGGGCTTAGAACAAGTGTTATCCCCAGCAGGGTTGAAAGAAAGGAAACAACAAGTTTTAAGGAAAGGAGTTGTATCCCCAGTGGACAGAACAAAAAGGATGAAACCTATGTTCAGAAAAGCAAGAAGCCAGTGTCATCCCCAGCAATTTTTAGAAGAATAAAGCATGAAGGAATGAAAATTCCACAGCGGTGTTATTCCCCAACAGTTTTTAGAGGAACGAAACACGATTTCAGAAGGAGGAGGATAACATAAAAAAAAGGAAAAAAAAAGAGAAAGAAAAGAGATTCCCCCAGCAGTGTTATCCTCAACAGCGTTATCCCCAGCTGACAACATTTTCATCCCTAGGAGTGTTGAGGGAAAATAAAAGTTTTGAAGGAAGTAAGGAGAGAAGAAGGGGAAGAAAGGAGATTCCCCCCAGCAGTACTATCCTCATCAGGTAAGTAATTAATTCCCCAGCAGTGTTATCCCCAACAGTTTCGAGGGAAGACAACACGAGTTTTTAGGGAAGCAGTTCTAAAAGAAGGTACTCCAAGTAGGAGAAATGGTTTAGGAGGTAAAGGGGGACAACAGTAATAGAATGCAGATGAAATTGTTGTTGAAATCAGGTGCCCGCTTGAAGAACGGAAAGGCGTTATCTTTAAAAAAATTGTATTGGAAATTTTAAATCATATTTGAGGTCAGGTGCCCACCTGGAGAATGGAATGGTGTTTTATTTTTAAGTTGTTGTTGAAGTCAGGTGCCCTCCTGGAGATTGGAAAGGCATTATCTTTTTAAATTATATTTAAAGTTTTAAATCATAGTTGAAGTCAGGTGCCCGCCTGAAGAACGGAAAGGCGTTATCTTTTAAAAATTGTATTTGAAGTTTTAAGTTATAGTTGAGGTCAAGTGCCCGCCTGAAGAACGGAATGGTGTTTTATTTTTAAGTTGTTGTTGAAGTCAGGTGCCCGCCTGGAGAACGGAAAGGCATTATCCTTTTAAATTATATTTAAAGTTTTAAATCATAGTTGAGGTCAGGTGCCCGCCTGAAGAACGGAAAGGCATTATCTTTTTGAATTGTATTTGAAGTTTTAAATCATAATTGAGGTCAGGTGCCCGCCTGAAGAATGGAATGGCGTTTTGTTGAAGTCAGGTACCCACTTGAGGAAGTAGGAAGATAACAGAAGGAAGTGTTATCCCTAGCAAGTTTTAAGGGAATGAAACATAAGTTTGAGTGAAGTAGAAGTCTCCCTCAAAATTCAAAGCAGTCGGGCGAAACAGAGCTTTTAAAGGAGGAAGTCATCCCCAACGAGAATGTCATAACCGACCACCATTTTCAAAACTAACAAAAATTTTCTTTGTATGTAACAGGAACAAAGCAGTACAAATTTTCTCCTAAGATGAAAACATCTTAGTCCGATGATATGTTTCTCCTACGATGGAAAAATCTTAGTCCGGTGAATTGTTTCTCCTAAGATTAACATCTTAGTCTGATGAATTTTTCTCCTAAAATGAAAAATCTTAGTCCGATGAATGTTTTTCTCCTAAGATTATAAATCTTAGTCCGATGAATTTATTTCTCCTAAGATGAAAAAATCTTAGTCCGATGAATTGTTTTCTCCTAAGATGAAAACATCTTAATCATGAATTGTTTCTCCTAAGATGGAAAATCTTAGTCCGATGAATTTTTCTCCTAAGATAAACATCTTAGTCCGATGAATTGTTTTCTCCTAATATGAAAACATCTTAATCCGATGAATTGTTTCTCCTAAGATGAAAAATTTTAGTCCGATGAATTGTTTCTCCTAAGATGAAAAATCTTAGTCGATGAATTGTTTCTTCTAAGATGAAAAATCTTAGTTCGATGAATTTCTTCCTAAGATAAACATCTTAGTCTGATGAATTGTTTCTCCTAAGATAAATATCTTAGTCCGATGAATTTTTTTCAAGATAATAAGAAGTCAGTTGGAAAGACTTAGAAAAGATAACAACAAAAAAGTGAAGGCAACAGCCGGAAAGACCCAGATAGATAACAAAAGGGGAAGGCAAGAATTGGAAAGTTGAAAGCAATAGTTGGAAAGTTACAGATAAGATAATAAGAAGAGAAAGACAACAAATAGAAGGTTTCAGATAAAAACAACAAGGAGAAGGAAGCAACAATTGGAAGGTTTCAAGTAAGACAACAAAATGGACCTAGTCTGATGAATTATCTCCTAGAGTCAAAATCTTAATCCGATGAATCTTTCTCATAAGATCACACAAAAATTAGACCTAGTCTGATGAATTATCTCCTAGAGTCAAAATCTCAGTCCGATGAATCTTTCTCCTGAGATCACATAAAATGGACCTAGTCTGATGAATTATCTCCTAGAGTCAGAATCTTAGTCCGATGAACCTTTCTCCTAAGATAATAATGGTGATTTATTTTTTAAAATTGATGCTGAAGTTAGGAGCCCGCTTGAAGAGAGAACGGGCGTTTTATTTTAAGTTGAAGATTGAAGTTGGGAGCCCGCCTATATAACAGAGGAATACATTTCAGCCTTTACATTTCAAGTTTGAAGTCGGGAGCCCGCCCGTATAACAGAGGAATATATTAAAGTTTGAAGTCAGCAAAGCAGAGGGTTACAACAAAAATCCCCAGTATAAATTCAAGTTCAGCAACCAGAAGGGAGGCAACTGTGTTCGGAAAAAGGCAATTCAAGCTTCGAAGAAAAATAATTCGAAGCTCACAAGAAGGAATAAGCAGGTTCAAGTTCCGCAATCTGAGAAGCCGACAAGCCAAGGCAAAATGAAGAGCAAGCCCGAAGATTTAGATAAGATTTTTGTAATTCATAGACTAGTTTAGTCTAGCTTCTTATTTTTTTTTAGCCTGGTGTAATAAGGAGGTCGGTAAGCAGTAGCAGCAGCAACAGCAGCAGTAAACAGCGAAATCACAGTTCCACGGTAGTCCCAGCTACCAAAACTTCCCGAACTACATTGACCTGATTCCCTTTTAGCCAGGGATATGTAGGAGACCTTTTGAGGCAAAGGTTCGGTCAAATCTTTCCAAAAAATGCTTCACACGGAGGACTCAAACGAGCAAAAATCGCTCGTATCCGATCACTTTATCTTTGCACAAAAACTCTTCGTGTTTTCGGACAAAGAGCGGCAGCCGTGAGCACGTGATTTTTGCCCTATATAAGAATCACTCCCAAAAAATTCAAAATAAAATAGTGTTGTGTCGTCTGCAATTTTCGTGGTATTTTATGACATTATTGGCCTGTGTCCGTGCATGTTTATGTGTTTAAATAAATGGAAAAAAAAATACAAAAATAGGTTGCAAATGTGTCTAGGATTTGATTTTACAATTCTTTATTTATTTTTACAAAAAATGAAAGAATCGAAAAAATAATGTACTTTTGCATTTTTAGTAATTAATGTCAAATTTTGTGTTTTCTTTTAATTTAGTATTTGATTATGTGTGATAATTATTATTAAGCATTAACTAGTATTTTTTAAGTTGATTAGGGATTATAATTTAATTTAGGACTTTGATTTTAATTTTGAAAAAATAATTTAGGAAGAAAAAGAAAAGAAAATAATTGGAGGAAATCAAAATTGGGCCAAGTTCATTTTAATCTTCAAGCCCAAACCAAACACCCTTATACCCAACCAAAATACCCACAAACCAAGCCCAAACCCTTAAAAAATCTGATTCACCCCATCTCCCCACTCAACCTTAACCATTGATCTATAGTAGATCCAACGGTCCGGAACTCACCCATTTTTAATATAAAAATTGTTCAAAAAAACCCACCCCCTCATTTATAAACTCCTCATTCTTCCACTTCTCTCACATCTCTCAAAACTTAAAACCTCTCTACCTCCCTCTTCTCCCTCTGCCACCGCCGTCGCCGCCGCCGCTGCCGCTGCCGCCGCCGCCGCACATCGGAATTCTTTTCCGGCGGCGGCCTACCTCTAAATTCCCTCAAATTCACACAATCTTCTCCTCTTATCCTCCTCTACCTCATCTTATCAACCAAACTCCCCAAAGCCCAACCAAAATTCGTAGATCTTAGATCTAAAAAAGCCAAAACCCTAGATCTACCCCTTTTTTTTTTTGTACATTTTTCTAGCGGTTAAAAAATTCTCCGGTCAAGATCTCCCATCAAGGATCTTAGATCCAAGACGAGAGTCTTGATTTGAGGATTTTTTCATGGTTAGACCCATGTAATTTTGTTATTTAATTTCCACCTTCCTTAATTTATTTATGCATTTATATTTTTCGCATTTTTATTCTCGTTATGTATTTTATTTTCTGTATTTTTATTTTATTTATTTATTTTCTGTTTTTTTATTTATTTATATTCTGCGTAATTTTTTTTATTTTTTTTGTCCGAATTTTATTTATTTATTTTTTCTGTTTAACACATTTTTTTAACCTCTGTTATAATTAATTACTTAAGTCATAGTTAACTAAAATATGAAAAAAAAAGATGTGTAGATAGATTTAATTAGATAAAAATGATAAATAGATTAAAAAAATTATTAAAAAATGTAGCATTTAGATTCCGTTTTTATTTTTATTTTTTTTACATCTCATCAATTTAATTACTGTTATTCTATTAAATATATTATGTAGTTATTAATGGGGTTGTACATGTATATATATTATACACTCTACATATACATTTATTTCTCTCACACTAACCCACTAATTTATGTCATATCATGCCCACTAATTTATGTTTCATCATGCCCACTATTTTATGTCCCATCATGCCCACTAGTTTATGTCTCATCATGCCCACTAATTTATGTCCCCCTCCTATCCCAAAATCCCCTATAAATAACCTCTCTTCAGACAAAAAAAAAGAGAGGAGAAAAACATTCTGAAAATACTGAAATGTAGAGAAGATTATAGATTTTGGATAGCTAAAAATATACAGAGATTTAAGAGAAGAAAATTCTAAAAATTGATCAAAAATAGCTAAATATTTGAATAAATAATGTTTCATTGGTGAATTTTTATTTAATTTTTAAAGTTTCGAATTCATTTGATCTTGGTTTGAACTGGTTTTCTGGTGCTAGTTTGATATTCTCCTGCTGCTGAGTCCTCATTTTTCTGTTATATTTTCCAATCCAGATACATATTTTTGAACCTCAATATCATATAAAGTTGGCAGAAATGAAAAAATGAAAAATGGAAGCCTAGCTTCATGGAAGTTTTAGTAGTTATTGTATTTGCCTTATAATTGATTGTAATGGTTTAAACCATAATTAGAATTATTTGTTTAAGTGATTGAATGTATAATGGACTGCATAGATTGTATCTTTCAGATTTGTTCCAGTAGTTATAAAATAGGTTCAAATGGTTTTGTGTATCAATTTGTTATTCAGTAGTCTGTTATGAAATAGTGAGTCGTGGGAGTGATTAACGTTTGTTCAAAATAATCCGAAAATAGTGTTCAACATGTTTGTATATAGTGTTAAACGGAGCTATATGATCAAGTTGTTCTATTCGAATCATGTTTCCAGTTTGATTGTCACCTTTAGTAGTAGTATAGTAATTCACCAGCAGATTAAGAAATGAGGAAGCATAAGCTTTAGGAGTTAGAATCAAATCCGATTAAATTATGTATCAAACTTCTTTCCTTGGATTTTAGTAAAATAATTAGGTTCAATGAGGTCTTAAATTTCCTGCATAACGGTTTAAATGGAAAAATCAATATCAGTTTTATTTGTAATCAAAAATCTGCTTGATAACTTCGGGCCTCCAGGCATCTGTTTAAGGCCCTATTTGAGTTTAATTGTTGAATAAGAATACATAGTCTAACAATATAAGTTTGGGCTTCGAGTTAGGTAGCGGGTTCAAATTAAGAGGGTCCCTCCCTTTTGTTTGAATTCGGACTTGAACTCGAGGCCCGAATTTATAAACATGTAATTAGTTATGACTTTTTCTTCATTTTTAGAGACAAATAAATAGAAAACCATAGTCGCTTTAGGATATCCTTAAATAATAAATGAGATGAGCCTCGCCAAATAAAAATGCAAATTGCGGGTCCTCGTGAATGTATATATTAAAATACTTAGATTTCGGGACGGGCTGTTTAGCGAATTTCACGGCCTTCCCCAAAATAATAATGCGTTAGTCTCTTTAGGCGCGTCTTTAATAATTTTACCTTCCTAAATTCGGGTGTGCATTTCATGCGAACTAAATCCAAATCCCAAAACGTTGAATAAAATGTGTCGAGGGTCGGGGTGCATTTCATGTGACGTGATCCAAAAATATATTTTAAACGGCGTTCAATTCCTTAAAAAATAATCAAAAGTGGTTAAAAGGTAAAAATGCACATAGGTTTGAACTTGTATTAAAATCAGAATTTTAGCTAAATATAACAGTTGAGCGACCGTGCTAGAACAACGGAACTCGGAAATGCCTAACACCTTCTCCCGGGTTAATAGAATTCCTTATTCAGAATTCCTGGTTCGCAGACTTCAAAAGGAAAGTCAAAATTTCCTCCATTTGGGATTTAAAATAAATCGGTGACTTGGGATACCAAATAAACTATCCCAAGTGGCGGCTCTGAATTGAATAATTAATCTCATTTCGATTGTCACTTAAATTGGAAAAAACTCCATTTATTATACCCTTATACACTCCTTCTTCCGGAGTGTAGTAGCGTAAAAAGGAGGTGTGACAGGGAGCAGCAACAAACCTGGCATACCAACCACGATCCTTATCGTCCTAAGGACTAACCAGAACTCTTTTGCTTCTCGCAACTAAAGCAAAAATTACTTGACGGAAGAGTTTGGGAGAATAAAGATGAATTAAATAGAAAAAAAAAAGTAAAAAGTATACCAGCCATGTTGGCCAAATGCCTCAAACAAGCAACATCCCTCCACACGATAGGGCCCATTTGTCCTAAGCAGACATCGAAAAAGTTACAGAATTTGATTATAACCGGGTCAATAGGAGGCTTGAAATTCAATGTGAAAGGATATGTATATACAAAAGAAAATCCAGTCAAATAAGAAGTGATTCTTTGGTTTGCATTGGGGATTATAATAGGAAAGTCATGGCTCCAATGAAAGTCTCTACGGACCACAGAAATCAAAGATCTTAGTCGGATAAATATCAGCACGCTCTAATGAATACATAGAAAAAAATTGGTTTCTAATGGACTCTCTGTCATTGTAAAAAGACAGTTCAGCATGAACAATCTCATCTACCAAAGGTTCACGAAGAGGTTCGGTGGATTCTTTACCTCTAGATGAAGGCCTTTGAGAAAGAGAACCTCTGGTTCTAGAAGGTGGAGTGGAACTTGTTGAAGGAAGAGAAGGGTCTCGTCAAGATGAAGATCCTAAACTACGAAGCCTACCCCCTCTCCTACTTCTAACAGGAGCAATAGGAAGGTTATCAACGATGGGAACTCTCCTAGGGTTGGGGTTTGACGGGAACATAGTACGAGGAAGAAGAAAACAAGAATTGAATATTCTAAAAACTTTTTGTGAGAAAGACAAAGGTAAAAAATTATATTTATACTTAGAAGCAACCGTCAAAGGAAAAGGTGCGATGATGAAAATGTCATAATAAGAACTGTCGTTTCGTAATTGGTGAAGTCATAAAAAAGCCTTTAAAATGCTGAAAAGTCGCAGAACCAACCAGAAGATGCCACGTGTGGCTGAAATTAAATGGAAGTGACAAATAAAGCGTTAGTTCCTGAGAATAATTAATGGCGGCAAATATTCCCGCTTTAATAAAATCTACTTCCCAAATATTCTATTGATGAATAAATGGCAAGTGGAGGGACTATCTGTATTGAGAAAAATCAAGTTCGTATATAGAATTGATTGAAAAGTGACATGTCATGACACGTGTACTGGTCAAAGGATGATAATTGGCAAAGAATAGTTAAAGAGGCACGAGTTACAACAGGCACAGATAGAGATTCAAGAAAGATAGATGCTCGGGCCTCTTTATGTTCGAAGGTCAGGATAAAAGAATGAACCTGATAGCAAAAAAGGGTACGGATACGTATTGTGAGTAATTAATAGGAATTAATTACGGAAAATATTAGAGAATCTGTATTGAATTACAATATGATTACCAATTATAACGTTGCATTAAATGTCATTAATTATCAATAATAGTCTTATTATGACAGAAACAAAACGTATTAACTAGAGATAACTATAAAAGAGGAAAACTGATCATTTGTAAGGACACAAAAGACTATTGGAATATATTGATTTGCTTTATTTTCTACTCAGCTATTTTCTACATCATTTATTCCTATTTTTATTTGATTATCAGTAACCCAAGTTCTTCTTAAAATACGCGTTGATCAAAATCCCGATTTTTGGTTAAACAATTGTGTCCTCGGCCAACAATCTCAACCACCTCTTGTTGCACCAACCCCTCTAAAAAGAGACATAAAGCTAAACATACTTTATTATTTACTCTTGAGCTAAAAGATGAAACTTTCTCTCTTTACAATTAATTTTGTCAACCTTTCATGTAACTAGAATTTTGTCGTTCAGAAAGCTTCACTTCTTCGGACTATGGTAGACTCTGGTCTCGTTATTTTGCATTTAATGGAGGTCTGAATCTTAATTATTCAGATCTTAGATATTAAGTGCGTTTGTTTTTAAAGTCTGAATTTTAATTATTCAGGTCTTAATCATTAAGTATGTTTATTTTTTTTACTTTACAACGACGTAATGGATCTGAATAGGTCTGTATAATTAAGATTTATAACAGAGACTTAGTTTCATTAAGATGTTATCGCATATTCATTATTAATTGCCGCCACCGCCTACTATTATCAACTACCACCATGCCGCCGCCACCATCATCCTTAATCATAGCGGCCACTATTATCGACCATCATCACCTACTATCCCCACCACTCCGACCACCATCATTCTCACCCAAAATCAACCCTCATCCACCTCAACTGACCACCCCATCATCATCAACAACCACAACCGGTACTGATCATAATTATAGCCTACCACCCACCACATTCCTCGGTCACAACTATTGTCACCACCCGCCATATTAACTATCACCACCACAATCCTCAATTATAATCGCCACCACTATCAATCATTACTAGCTACTAGCATGAACCACCATCATCGACCAGAACGACTACCAACCATTGCCTCTAGCCGACATTTACCTGTTAGCCATCACCACTAACAACTATCATATTTAAAAAAAAATTATATATTTTATTGATAGAATATCAGATTAGTTAGTATTTCATTTGAATTTTATGTTTATTAATTTTTAAATAAAGATAAATTTTATACATTCAAATATAAAAAATCAAACAGTCTTAATTATTTTGTATTCAGATCTTAATATACAACTTAATATATCCAGACATGTATTAAGATTCAGATGTCTTGATCTTAATACACATCTTGATATTCAGATGTGTATTCAGATTCAGACGTCTTAATCTTAAAAAAACAAACGAGGCCAATCAGTTCGCCTTTTTATTTGACTCTATATATAGAAACGCGACTAGTAGCATGTTTGACCTAAGTTTCTCTAATCCTAAAAGTACCTTTTTTTTGTTAAAGTTAAAGCGTTTGGCCAAGTTTTTTGAAGGAAAAAAAAAGTATTTTTGAGAAGAAGCAGAAACAGTTTTAGAAAAATAAAAAAAAAAAGAGGCTTCCCTTCTAAAGTACTTTTTTTTAAAAGTATTTTTCAGAAAAATACACTTAGAAAATTTTTAAAAGCTTAGTCAATTATTAATTATTGCTCAGAAGTATTGTGTCCTCAACGTTGAACCATGGACACCTAACCAAATCTGTTATAAGTCTAAGTAGACCTACTTAATTAATAGTAATGTTTATGGAATAGATTAAATAATTAATTCATTCATATTATCCACTAAAAAATTGGATGGATAATGAATTTTTTAAAAATGGATCAAATAAGAATAAGATTCATATTATCCACTTAAAATGGGATATATTTAATGGATAACGATCCTCAAATTTTAGAGATTCCTAGAAATTTTACCAAAAGTGATTAAATTCAAGAAGCCATGGTTAATCCATTTTTCTATTTATATTAAATATGAGCGGATCAGATATTTTAGCCGTTTTGTATTACCGTTTTTGCCCCGCCCATATCCGATCCTACTTACATGTATACGAGCAAATATTTTTTGAACCGATTTTTCATATTAAATTATATTTTATATTTTCTGCAACGTCATTTTACTATAACACCAAAAATTGTCTATACAAACGATGTCATTGT
This sequence comes from Nicotiana glauca, assembly GCA_026770625.1. Taxonomy (NCBI): domain Eukaryota; kingdom Viridiplantae; phylum Streptophyta; class Magnoliopsida; order Solanales; family Solanaceae; genus Nicotiana; species Nicotiana glauca. The sequence goes on along the minus strand of MU747042.1, from coordinate 105,709 downwards.
AAAGAGGTATGACTCTTTAATAATTTCTTGAATGTTCAACTTTGTAATGATAATTAGGTGATCACATTATCAATTCCCTCAAAAGAAAAAGAAAAGTCACCCCACCCCAATCCCTACTCTTGGTCTAAAATATTACAAAGTGGAAAGACAGACATAAAGCAAGTTTCGTGTCTTAGGGGAAGTCATAGTCAATGTGCATGGAAAAAGTAGTGATTCCATTCCACTGATAAAAGTTGGTCATTAATCAGATCAATTTCTCTTATACTGTTAAAGTTTACATGAATGAATTATAAATAAGCAGCTGGAAAGTAAATGAGATATAAACTTGGTTTTGTGTCGTTACCTTTGCAATTATTTGACAATCAACAAAGAATAAGTGGGGCAAAGAGAATATTTTTATTCTTTGCCTCAATTGCTCCAAAAAAAATACTAGACAACCTTAGTTGGCAATCAATATATTGTCTGCCCTTTCTTCAGGTTGATGAGATGGACTCAATTAATCAAAAATTTAGTGGGAATGTAATTCACGGGGTATTATTTTTAATACATAATCTCACAGAAGTTAAACATATCTTCATAGATTTATTAATTATAGGATCACGCTTGAATTTAAATGATTTGCAAAGAACTTTGATATTATTTTCCATAGAATGTAAGAGTTAATTCGCATTTAATTTAAGAAAAGTGATAACACAAACACACACACATACATTCAATTCACAACGAAGCTTCCTTGTTTTTGACGTTTTTTGGAATCATTTCATTGGAAAATGTATGTTAAAAAACTTAGCTCAAAGTAATAATATAAAATAAGAAAATAGACAAGAATTTAGGGAGCAAGAGATAGAGGTTCTTAATCTTTCATATATTTAAGTGTGTTACAAAATGACTTCTCATTCTCTATTTATAGTACTACATAGAGGTATACCAAAAGAATTCCATAAATATGTCATTAAGCATTTAAGATCATAGTGGAAGATTATGGGGAGGTATGGAGTTACAACCATACTCCATAAGTACTAGAGTAGTGGAGTTATGGAGATAATGGAGAAGAGTAATGAGTATTATTCATTTGGTGGTTATAGACATCCACTATTATTATATTTTATAATACTCCTCCTTGGATGTCCATAATAATATGCTCGTTAAAACATTATTAAAAAAAATCCTGTGGGAAAAAATCTTAGTAAAAGAAAAAGAGTACAATATCTTGTAATACGCATTGTTTGCTGCCTCGTTAAAAATTTTGCTAGGAAAACCCAGTAAGATAAAACCTTAGCTAAGGAAAAAATAGTCCAGCGCGTATCTTACTCACCTTGACGAAACATCACTTTATTTTTCGGAAATGACGCATTCCAATCCCTTATAGTAGCTTCTCAGATGCTGGGGTTGGAAATGATTCATTGAACAGATCCACCAAATTATCAATCAAATAAATTTGTTGAACGTATATATTACCAATCTGTCGAAGATCATGTTTGAAAAGAACTTTGGTGAAATGTGCTTTATTTTGTTGCCTTCAATATATCCTTCTTCCAATTGAGATAAGCTAACAACATTATCTTCGGTACGATTAGAATATTTTCTTCAAACAAAAGTCACGCATTTGTTGTGTGTTGAGTCCCTTGCTTTATCAATTGCTTACATTTTTATAGCTTGAATAAGTATTAATAATTAACTGCCTTGTAAAATGATAATATGACAGTACTCTCACATGAAAATAGATTGTTTGAAGAACGAACTTCAAGAAAATATTTGCAGTTGCGTAACCAATAAAATCTTGGCAATATTTGTTAAAATAAAAAAAATCTACATCAAGTATTCCTTTTGAAATATAACACTAATCGTATTCCAATATCTCCACATAGGAATAAGTTATATATCGCTAGCATATTGTCATACTCATGGTTCTAGCCAGATATATTAGTGCACCAATTTTACTAGACACAAAAACAAATCATGTACGCCGTGAACGCTCTAGTATACATGAGAATTTGCCGAAACTTTATTTAATAAATTTCTTGGGAACCTTAATATACTTCAGAACAATTTAAATCCTTCAAGGATTTTCATTATATGCATATCATATGTATTGTCAGACCAAAATCTAAAATGACTCCATTCACCGTAGGAGAACATGTCTCCATATAACTAATATCAGGATATTTACAAAATCTTGTGCCACAAGTCGTCTTTATGTCTATCGACTATATTTTTATTTTACTTTTTTCACAATGGATTATGAAGAAACTCGCTAATATTCTTATCGACATTGAAGCAAAGCAAGCATAAATGAGAGAAGGAAAACGCATACAACATTGGGGAAATTTTTTGTTCATTATCAATGAAACAGTAGTACAAATGAGCTAGCTACACCTATATATATACAAGTCGCTAGCTAGTGCCAGCTGTCTAACTAATCTCAACCACCGTCACTACCAACATAATTAACTAATAACTAATTACACTTCACTAACTAATATAGCTAAGACAGATTAGGTCGTTAATGCCTAGTTAGGCAGTTAACTAATTCCTTCATACCCCCCTCAAGCTAGGAGCTATGAAGATGTTCTTCATGCCTAGCTTGGAAAGAAAATAATGATGTTGAGTTACACACAAGCCCTTAGTAAGAATATGTGCACCCCTGATTCCTCAATCAACCAGTCACCCACACTATTTTTGCAACTGTTGATGCCAGACTTCGATACTCAGCTTCAGCTGAGCTTCTGTATATAATAGTTTGTTTCTTCGACTTCTATGATATCAAAGAGCTCCTCCCAAACTTAATCAAATACCCAGTGATTGATCTCCTAGTGTTAGGTCAAGATGCCCAATCTGCATTACAATAGGCTGTAAGCTGAGATGAAACATCTGCATACATTAATATCCCCAAACCTGGAGACTGCTTGAGATACTTGATCACCTTGATGGCAGCCTCCATATGTGATATTTTAGGACAATGCATGAACTGACTCAAGCATTGCACTGCAAATGCAATATCTGGTCTAGTCATGGTGAGATAGAGAAGTCTCCCAACCAACCTTCGATAAGCACTGGGATCATCAAGAACTTTATCATCTTCAATACCAAACTAAGTGTCAAACTCCAATGTTGTAAGCTTCTTGTTGACCTCCAAAGGTGCCCTTACTGGCTTTGAGCCTGAGAATCCCATGTCTGATATGAGTTCTAATGCATATTTTCTTTGATGCATTAGAATTCTTTAGTCCTTGATTTTAAAGACTTGATGTAAGTACTCCTTAGTCTCCTGTATTAAAATGACATCATATTCTATGATTAGTATGTTTTAAACATAAACTAAGACCACCACCATTTTCCCTTGAACTTTTCTGGTAAACAAGGAATAGTCTAAGTGATTGTGAAAGAACCCAGAAGCTGTTAATGCATATGTTAGCTTGATATTCCACTGTCGAGAAGCTTGCTTGAGCCCATATAGTGATTTGAGGAGTCGACAAACTTGATGTTGTCCCTCACAAACAAATCCTTGAGGCAGCTCCATATATACTTCTTCAGTTAAATCACCTTGCAAAAAAGTATTGTAGACATCCATTTGATGAATGTCTCAATTATTTATTGTTGCCAACGAAATGACAGTCCCCACTATTACCATCTTGACAACAGGTGAGAATGTTTCTTAATAATTCAGTCTCTCTCTTTGGCTATACCATTTGGCAACTAACCTTGCAGTAAACCTTTGCACTTCACATGTAGCTTTGTATTTAATCTTGTATACCCATCGACAACCAATAGCCTTTTTACCTGGTGGCAAAGGCATCACTGTACATGTATTGTTGTCTTGCAATGCCTTGCTCTTGCATAATTTTTAGGCTCAACTTATATAGAGAATTTGGCGATGAAACTTTGATACTTGGAGAACAAGGAGATAACTAATGACATCTGAGATTCGGTATAAAAAAACATATGCTCATGACTGTTTATCAGTCCTCACATAGTCTTTAAGCCAAATAGGTGGCTTAGTTGTTCTCCCTGATCTTCTTCCACTTAATATTGTTATTTGATGTTCTTTACTACTTCTATGTGTTCAATAAGTTTGTCACACCTTCTGAGGGGCCCTGAGAAACATGGTTTTCTTGATCAATATCTACGGATGCACTTGGAGTCTGCTATGAAGTAGAATCTGTAGCATCTTGATCAGGCAAAATGCTTCTACTTGCAATATCTAAATCATCCACCACACAAAACCTTTTCAATTTTGTAATGTCAGGACTTTGAGAGTTTTGCTTTTCATGAGTATCCTGAAAAGGAAATATGCTCCCATGAAATATAACATCTATACTAATAAAACGCACTTTGTTAGACAAATCAAATAGTTTGTATCCTTTATGATGAACTCCATATCCTAGTAACACTGATTTCACTGATCTTGGACCAAACTTGTCCTGTTTAGGCAGAACAGTTGCATAACAAAGGCAGCCTATCACCCTCATGTGAGCCAAAGGAAGTGGCCTGTTGTACAAATGCTTCAAAAGGTGATCTACCTTTCAAAATGGTAGATGATACCCTGTTTATTATATATGTTGTTGCTTCAACACATGTGCCCTAGAATCGAATTGGCAAATTAGACTAGAACCTAATTGCTCTTGTTGTTTCTAGGATGTGCCTATGTTTCTTTTCCACCACTCCATTCTGCCGAGGAGTGTAAGGACAAGAACTTTGATGTAAAATCCCATGACATGTAAATAATTCTTTGCAAGACATGTTAAAAAAACTCAGATCCATTGTCTGACCAGAACACTTTAATCATCTTTCCAAATTGATTAAGGATCATTGCAATGAATGTTTTGAGTAACTCTGATACATCGGATTTCACTCTCATTAAGAAAATTCATGTGTCAAAAAGTAATTCATTCCATTATAGGTTGGGAGCTTATAAGGGCCCCATACATCCATGTGCATCAAATCAAAAGGTTCATCTGCTCTACTAGTACTAATAAAGAATGGTAATCTTGTTTGTATAGATAATGTACACACATAACAATGTTGTAATTGAAAAACATCTTTATTTCTAAAACCAGAAATCTTTCTAATAATTGCCATGTGCACATGGCCTAATCTCCTGTGTCAAATCTCAGGCTCTTTCATATGTTCCACTGTCATAGCATTTGCTCCATTTGTTCCATCTTCCTCATGGTGTGTTCTCAGTATGTACAAATTATTTTCTTTACTAACGGTCGCCTTCACTTTCCCAGTGCAAAGATCCTGAAATATAAAGTGTTCAGGAAAAAGCATTGCACACCAATTTAGTTCCTTGGTTAATTTAGACACTAACAATAAATTGAACTTAAAACTTGGTACACAAAGAACATCCTTAAGGGTATCACCTCCTCCCAAAGGACTGTTTCCTATCTTGGTTACTTTAGCAGACTCTCCTGTGGGCATTTGCACATTTCCGGCACTTCCTACTTTACCATCATCCAACAATAAACATCCATTACCTGTCATGTGATTTGTAGTTCATGTGTCCACTATCCAATTATACTGCGTTATCTTTAACAAGAAAACACTTACTTTCCAGATTTTCACTTGTTTTAGATGTGGAAGCCTTGCTGACCATGTTGAGCAATATTGTATTGTTCATGTGTGATCATTAGAGCAGTAGTGTTAGTAGAATTGATGTTTCTTTGATTGGCTGCACTAGTCTTAGACTGCATAGAATGTCCATCCACCACATTAGCTCTAGCCTTGGACTTAAAACATGTAGGATATCCAATCAGCTTGTAACATTGTGCAGTAGCTACAATGCATTATCTTGAAACATCCATCTCTTGTGTGACCCTTTCCATGACAATAGTCACATTCTATACCCCAGCTTATCTTCTGCTTAGGCACATTATTTCTGGCTCTGAATAATGTTGTTAATTCCATTGTTTCAGTTGTAACATAGTTACTTTCTGCCACAAGTTTTTGGCTCTCATCATGGACAATCAAGGCATACACTTGGTTCACATTAATCGTCTTAGTTTCATTAAAATTTGACTCCTTTCCTGACTATAACCTTCATTCAGTCCCATTAAAAATTATAATAGGCGTTGATACTGCAAATGCACTGTAAAATCTTTTGATTTCTTACAGTCACATGAAAGAGGTGGCATCATCGAATCATATTCATCCCATAAATCTTTCAACCTCAAATAATATACTGACACAGATGACGTTCCTTGTGTCAAAGTAAAGATTTCCTTGTGAAGAGAATACAAACATGATCCTTTCACTTTATTGAACCTCTCCTGTAATTCCTTCCAAACCAAGAATGCATTAGAGAGAAACATAATCCCACTTAGCAATTCTTTGCTCACGTTCCAGTAAGCCATGAGACTACTATTGCGTTACATCGATCCCACGGGTGTCCTAAAGCTGGTCCAAAAGTATCCCTAGTTATTGTGTCATCAATAAAACCTATCTTATTTCTTGCTATGAGTGCAACGCTCATTGATCGATCCCAAAAAGTGTAATTTTCCATCCCTATGAGTTAAATACCAACAGATAAGGACCCAGGCGCATCAGAGGGATGGAGATACAGGGGACAATTGTGATCAATCACCACCGAAGCTGGAACAGAGGTTCCTGAATATGATGAATCCTCAATCGCCATGATTATATTGTAACAAATTCAGTGAACTTGTAGATGAGATGAAGAATCGCTAATCAAAAAACAGAGTTTATCAATTGAATCTAGGGCTCTCTACAATTTAGATCATAAATTATTTTCTTACAAAATTGTCAATGAATCTCCCGATCGTCTTCAATCTACGAAGAACAATCCTTAGACCTTACTGACAAAGCCTTACTCTTATACCATGAAGAAACTCGCTAAGATTCTGATCGATATTGAAGTAGAGCAAGCATAGATGAGAGGAGGAAAACGCATGCAACATTTGGGAAAATTTTCTGTTCATTATCAATGGAACAGTAGTACAAATGAGCTAGCTACACCTATATATATACAAGTTGCTAGCTGGTGCCAGCTGTCTAACTAACCTCCACTACCAACATAATTAACTAATAACTAATTACACTTCACTAACTAATATAACTAAGACAGATTAGGTCGTTAGTGCACAGTTAGGCAATTAGCTAATTCCTTCATAGAATTCCATGACAGGTAAAGTCAATTTTCATTGCGTATTTTTTATTTGGCCAATCGTTTATCTGTTCAAATTCCATGACAAGTTTGAGTTAAAGATCCTCGCCAATATTAATAATATTGAGTGCTATATTATATTAACAATATTGTTGACGATCATTTTACATCGGTTCCATTCTCACTCAATAAAGACATCACATATCTCATTATTTTCAGGTATCTGAGTCTCTCACATGAGGTCTTATAAAATGTTATGTCGTGGTTCTCTTATAGATCATTTGCCTCTTTATAATGACCATCTTGATCATTTTCTTCACTTATTATTCAAGGAGTTTTATCTTTGGAACCAACATGTCATAGACTCTATCCATTATAGACTTTATTTTAATTGGAGCATTAGCAGCTGAAATATGACATTTAGCTTTGGGTCAGCAGATGCCCTGGTAATATTTTGCAAATGAATTATCACTTGAACTTCAAGTTCACATTTTCTTGTAGTACGAGGATCTAGATGTACTCATAATAATTCATTCCACGTATCACTTTTTCAGCTGTAATTTTCTCCCCTAATGTTGGGATCACCAATACATTTATCACCCTTCTTTGGAAACCCATCTTATTCGCGAAAAATAAAGTCATTTCGAACTTATTTATGTATCATTCTTTGATGAGATTTTTCATAGGTAAATTAAAGATGAAGATTGAATGGCTTGTTTAATAGACACAATTACGGGAAAAAATATATTTAGGATCAGAATTTGGGAACTCAAATGATAATAGATAGTAGACATAAATATTGGATGCACAAACAAAGTCCCATATTAGAAGTTAATATAGAAGAAGCTACTATAAGGATTGTTAATAGGAAAAATTATGCTCAAATACAATTGATACTATGATGCTGCCAAAATTGGCCCATATTTTTAAATGCTACCAAAACTAGCTCACATTGTATATGATATGTAAAAATTAGTTTACCATTTAGCCCTAATAGTTGCTAACAAGACAAGATAAATGATGAAAAGACTTTCCCTCTTTTCCCTTGTCTTCTTCGCTGCTTCATCACTCTTTCCATCATCTTCGATCTCCATCAGAACCCCTTCCCTTTTCATCTTCTTCCATTACTCTCTGTTCCTAGAAAATATTTCCTTACCTATTTTATTTTTTTCTTTGTCACACCACAAAAGATTTATCCTTTGAATTTGAATTGTAATTTTAGATCTGAAAAAGCCATCTTCATTGAAGCTCAAAGCTCCATGATATGGGCCATGGATGTCCTTTTGCATTGAACTCAATTGTGTGAAGAATTTTGGACGAAAATTTTTCGATTCTACTGCTGGGTTCTCAAAAACATCGACTCGAATGTTTTGAAATTTTTTAATTCGAATAGCATTGTGACTCCGTGCTTCAATTTGGATGGGTGTTAATTAATAATGATATTATTAATTGGTGAGGCAAATTTTTGGTGTTAAAATAGAGGCGTGGTGATGGACATAAGTTGTTTTCTAGTTTAAATTTCGTATAATTGGTATTTATACATACTTATACAATATTATATAAATTATGTATAATTGTGTATAAATTTGTATAAGTGTGTATATTTGTGTATAAATATGTATAAGTACGTATATTTGTGTATAATGTTATATAAATATAATTTTTTCATTGTCATAATTTTTTCATTTTTTATTGTTTTTCTTATTTTTTTTATAGACATTATTATATATTTCATATATATATATATATATATATATATATATATATATATATATATATATATATAATTTCTGTGGTATTACTAATATTGTCTTCCTTTGTC
>MU747042.1:83015-96614 GCA_026770625.1 Nicotiana glauca | reverse complement strand
ATATATATATATATATATATATATATATATATATATATATATATATTGTACATGTACAATTAAAACTAAAATTGAAATGTTTATATTTTATTCTTACTTTTTTTCGGAAAATCCATGTATAAAATTAATTTATTTGTATTTTTCTGCTATATTTTGAACTTGTAGCAATTTTTATTTTTTTTATTTTTTTATTTCTACCATTTGAAACTTGGGGAAGAAACAAATATACGATTTGGCAAAGATCCTTTAATTACATTAATGGTTCTAAAATATATCACTATTCTCATTTTATCATCTAAACATTCTAAGTCTCCTCTAGAATTGTAGATATTTCTACTGCTTCCACTTCTACACAATTTTACATTAAAAACAATTCAAATATAAAAGCCTTACGTGTTTTCAGAATTTAAATGCCACCATTGAAGTTGGTTGTTTCAATTGGAATCTGTGTGAAGCGTCAAAATTTATAAAGAAGGAATAATAGCAATAGTTGGTAGTGCAAAAAAGCTTTTTTCAGACCTTAGCCTTTTATCTTTGAGCTATAAATTTGTAAAGTTTGTAACTGGACTAACTAATTGCAATATATGTGTATGAATTGTAGCAGTGTTCAATTCTCCCTTGTTAATATGGTGCGAGCCTTTTTTGAAAAATTCGTACAAGTTTGGCAAAAAAATAATAATATCACACCTAATTAACCGTAAGAAATTTTACCACATTTCCTTCACAAAGAACTCCTGTTTAACTTTTAACCCCGTTAAGAAAGGTTTAGCAAATATAATCCACCAACTAGTGCTCGTCCTCCTCCTCCTTCTCATCTTCTTCATATGTGTTGTAGAAAATTGAAGATCAATTGCTTATTTGTGATTGGTTTAGATTGGCTTAGTTGAAGAACTTAAAAAACATCAATATTGAGTTTTTTGACACGTTAAATAATGGCGCCGAAATAATACTATTTGTGCATATCACCCTATTAGCTAACAGTGTCTTTATCTGCTGACTTATAGTCTGTATAACAAGTTTTTTTGGGGCCAAAAGTATTTTTTTTTTGCTTAAAGTACTTTTCTAAAAGTAAGGTGTTTAACCAAAAAGAAAAGTACTTTTGAGGAAAAGTAGAAGCAAAAAAAGTATCTTTTCTTCAAAATTACTTTTTTGAAAATCACCTTTGAGAAAGAAAAAAAATATACTTAAAAGTAATTTTTAAAAGCTTGACCAAATATTAATTACTGTTCAAAAGTATTTTTTAAATTAATTAGTTTAACAAAAACTGCTTATCATCAAAAGTATTTTTTTGAAAAACAATTCTCAAAATAAACTAATTTTTAAAGCTCAGTCAAACATGTTATTAGTCCAATAATAAAAAGCACATTTGTTCCCAAAACTATATGATGCATCTTTTATTTTCTAGAAGTTTGTGACTATTGTTGGAAAACTTGATATGAAAAGTGGACATTCAATTCTAAATCTAAGGATAATGCACTGTAAATAAGTTTTCCTCTGAACTTTTCTGTTTTTTTTTTTTTTCTTCTCATCTACTATTGTAAATTGTTTACACGTGTCTTCTGTCATACTTTTCGTCTATTTCCGTCCATTCCGTTAACAAACTCTTAAGTTTTGCCCCTGACCCTAACTACACTATGATAGCTGACATCTCCAATTTTGTCCATGTTGTCTGCTAAGGCCATCTCCAACTTTGCCCCCATTTTTTGTCCCCAAAATGGGGATTTTCCTATTTTGGGGACAACTTACTCCAACCATTCCCCCATTTTTTTCCCCAAACTTTTTTATATTCTTCTCTCTCTTCTATATTATATTATTATCTTTCAATTCAATTTTATTTTTTAATTTTCATTAAACAAATTTCATCTTTTATTGTATTAATTTGTAATTTCCATAATTAAAAAAATTTCATAAAATTTTAAATAATATAATTTCACATGTGCCGTCCTCATTACCACCAACACCCTTCATTCTCTCCCAGAATCTTTCATTTACTTTTCTAACCATTTTTTTCTTTTTTTATTCCTTTTTAAATTTTATTTTCTTATCTTAATTCAAGAAATATTCCTTACATGATTGATACAGATAATTTTTAAACTGCTACCGGTCAATATTAGAACATAACTTTCAGAAGAAATTTTCAAATATAAAACTCTAAAGTTGAATAATGGTGAAGTCAATGAATCACATTTAATGCTAATTTTTAACTGGTTTTAAAATTTCAATCCTACTACAATTACCAGACCAGTCCTTAAAGATTAATTTAACCCCGTATTTAGAAAATCCCAACACAGGATGAGTCTTTAAATTTTCGCTAATGGGCTATCAAATCTCTTACTTGAATCTAACCCAACAATAACGAAAACATAAATTTAATTCAAAATTTAAAATTAAATTATTATTATGTTATTTCATTTTGTGTAGATTATTTGTTGAAATTGAAAATTAGCGGATTTGAAGTTGAAAGAGGGTATTTATTTAGGGTAAATGGCCTAATAAACTTGATGCATTTTGTGGTAAATGACATGGTGTCATGTGACTTGGCAGCTGACATATACAAAAATTGAATAAGTTAGCTGTGACACTGTAGGATCGTTAAGGTTAGGGACAATTTTGAAGAGTTTGTTAATTGTAGAAGCGGAAATGGACGAAAAATACATGAGGGGACACATATAAACAATTTATAATAGTAGAAAGGACAATTCCGGACCTCCCCTTTTTTGTTTAGGGGGTTGGGTTGGGTGGGGTGGGGTGGGGGTTCCCTCCAATCTGTTGAATATATAATTGGGATGTTGGGAGTTCATTCTTTAATTTTGTCCTTTCAACAAGTTAGCAAAGATGATGGCTACCTCTTATGGTTAGGGATAATCTTATCTTGATCTGCTTTTTGAACCACTTTGAATAAGATAGGGACTATTTCTTCAGAGTTGAAACTAATTAGCTCCAATCAGAAGTCAGGAAAATCCTACTTAAAAAGGAGGTGATTAATCTATAATTATAAGTAGGGGTGTACAAAGAAAACCGATAAACCAATCAAACTGGTAATTCGAGTCAAAACGGAAAAAAAAAAAAAGGCGATCATGGGTTGGTTTGACTTGGTTTGGTGTTGGAAAAAATAACCCGACCATAATTGGTTTGGTTTGGTTTTAACTAAAAAAAGTCAAACCGAAACCAAACCAACCCGATATTATATTTATTCAATTTTTACAAATATTTTATACATATAAATATTTATTTTTAATACAATTCATAAATATTTCTTAAACTTTTTCACAGTTTTATCTTTAAACATATTGTTTCAAGTTTGGAATTAACATTCTTGAATGGTCCAATAAATTTTATAGTTCATAAAGGTAGTAATTCAAATAAACTTCACATCAATACTAATGCTAACTAAGAAAATTCAATTCAACACTAGAAATGACAATAGTGTGGATATCTATTTTTTAGTTTTGCATTGTTTATATTGAAAATGCATAACTTAGTTTATCTTTTTCTTTAGTGCTTAGTTGTGTAACTAATATACTTATAGTTGTACTTATTTAAGCATGACTTATATAGTACTTTTAGATTATGTTAATATTTATTATGGCTTATTACTTAGTAATATTTTCTTTATGGATTTTAGTATTTTTGTTATTGAATATTTTAGTACAATGTTATGACGCATCTCATATTATTGTATTATTTTCTTAAAAAATACATTATATAGTTGTATCCTTGTAGGATTAGAGAAGTATGTGGAGCACAAGTTATATATTTGTGCTATGAAGACTTATCGGGAAAAAAATCCGAAAATCCGAAAAAAACCCGAAAAATCCGAGATTGAAAAACCCGATTTCGTTGGTTTGGTTTGGTTTATAGATTTAAAAATCTAACACTATTGGTTTGGTTTGGTAATTAAAAAATCTGAACCAACCCGACCTATGTACACCCCTAACTATAAGGTATAAACTTATGCATAGTGGATATTTACATCAAATAATATTAATTTATCAGTTTATAATAGGGTCTTGGTCAACTTTTGAAATTTTTTGAAAATAGCATAGCTACCAAAAACACCCTTTCTTTTGGTTTGAAGTCGTAATCATTATCTTATGCGAAAGTTAAGTGTCAACTAATTAATTATGAACAATTGATAAGCATTTGTAAATGTTTAGTTTCAGTTAGCCTTGACGACTTGACGTGATACTTCAGGAATAATTGAGAAAGCTTTTAATTAATTGAAGCCATTAAAAATAATAATTAGGAGAGTCACAAAAGATCAGTCTAAGGGGATAAGATCAAGGGGAAGTGCTGGAACAATAGTAAGAATTGAGCACATACCTGTTGGAAAATATTTAGTTGAAATATTATTTTTATATTTACTTAATATGTAATAAATTATTTTATATTTAATAGAGTCAAACTAGCCGTTGGAGCAACTATATATAAAAGATATATTGGAGACTTGTTGACACAACTTTCTAAATCTTTTTTTCTTCCCATGTACTGAGTTTCTTTCTTGAATTTTCTGCTAGTTCTGTTCCCAATTTTTAATTGGACGACTTGTTGAGTTCTGAGAAATACGCCTAATTTATTTTTAACTGTGTAGGCGAAACATCCTCAAAGACAATATTCTTAACACCTAAAAGTAAATCCTATTCTCAATATTTTAACTTTTTCAATATACCTTTTGTGTGAAATATTCCGATCCTGATACTGATTTTTAAGTTATAAGTTTCTAAATTTTCCCTAGAGCCTCAGTACTTGGTCCCCTACAAACCATCTTCTCCTCCCTTTTACTAGTCTTTAAAATCAATTTATGGTCCTTTATTGAAGTATTAAATAAAGACTTCGAGAAAAGCTCTATTATGCCCAAACTACATATATAATTTGGTGTATCTTTTAGCTGCACAAAAGTAATTCTGTTCATATATAGTGCAATTTTGTTGACTACTACGACGTTTTGTTATGTTCCTAACTCGGTCCTTGTTTATTACCTGGGCGACTGCTGCACAATGATAGGAACAGACAATAAGAAAAAAGCAAGAGGCGGTTTTAGAATTTTAATGATATGAGTGCACCACTAAAAAAATAGATATATATATATATATATATATATATATATATATATATATATAGTTTGGGCAGTGGGATTTGATCCCTGGTCCTTTAGGTAATTAACTCAACATTCAACCAAGTGCGTCATTTAGCCTCATTGGAGCATGGATGCCAGCAGATAATACTAGACCAATTTTAAAAAATATGTACATAAAATACCTAGTTTGACGGAAAGACCATGGGTTCACGCGCTCCATACGGAGTTTCACTTTTCAGGGAACGACAAAAATTTGGGGGAATGAGATCTTTGGTTTTTACCCGAACAATTCTCTTCCGCCAGCCTCGATCCCGATCTTCATCGATACTCGAGAACTGAGCTTTACTTGGTCGACGAACGAGTTTGATCACCCACTCTCGGAAAACTCAAGGACTGTAGAGACGAAGCAGGTGGTCGATGGTAAATCGAGGTGCTTCGGTGTTGTCGACAAAATAGCGGAGGAGAATTACGATCCTCCAAAGGGACGGGTGAATCTGCTCAAGGCAGACCTCGTACCTTTTGCAAAAGCTAAGCATTATAGGATCCATCGGGGTAAGTGTAAACACTTAGATACCCCTCCACGTGAGTGGTAATTTCCTTATCGGGACTGGGGATGACCATTTCCTTGCCCTCCCAGTTGCAATCCTCTCGAACTGTAGGGAGTGTATCCTCGGTAACAGAGCATATGTACCTCCATATTCCCTCGCCTCAGTCATGTCGACTGGAGGCTATCTCGACTTTGAAGTCATTCTCAATGGAGAAGCCTCTGGGGATGAAGCTCTTCAGGGGAGGTTCTGGGGTCACCTTAGGCACGACCACCTCGGAATATGTGGCCGTGTTAGAAGTAAAGGGATGGTCTGTCAAGGAACAGATTTCAAAGTATTCGCCATCGAATTCTGGAAAATATAAAGATTTAAAGGTGAGGATGAAGATTTGAAGATGTAGATGAAGATTTGAATATAAGGATGAAGGTGCGAATGTTAGATTTGAAGATGGAGTATGAATATTTGAATAAGGACAGGTGAAAATATGAAGATCTAATAAACAATGTATGATGGTTTGAAGGGGTTAAGAATAAGTGAAGAGTTCGAGGATAAAATAAGGAGCTCTAGAATAGGAAAGTAAACAACTAAAAAAGGACCGAAGCTTTTATAGAGAAAGGGTAATCAATGCATGACGTTTCGTATTCGGTGACATTCAACCGACAGCCGGCACGTGTCCGAAGTCAGAACGATGCGACTGATGGGACGTTTCACTGACCCGTCAGCTCGGTTTTAGCGTATGGAAGAAGGAACCGGGGTTAATTCATTGCTTCCCATCACTTTGATAAATCTGCTCTCCGAGCAGTGGAGGGAAGAGTTTAGCCCGATTGAAAAGCAAGTAGATAGTAGTAGAAATAGGACGATATCTGTGCAAAGAAGGGACAGTGCTTAGTCCCGTGCAAGTGGGGGTCAAGGATTAGTCTTATGCAAATGGGGAGGCAAGAATTAGCCTTATGCGAATACGAAGTCCGGTATTAGACTCATGCAACTATTGAGTCAAGGAATAGACTCATGCAAACGTGGAGACAAAGTTCAGTCTCATGTAAAGAGAAGGCAGTGCCTAGCCTTATGCAAATATGGAGGTAGAGCTTAACATCATGCAAGAGAAAGCAGTGCTTAGCTTGTGCAAATATGGAATCCGGGACTAGACTCATGCAAAGGGAAGGCAGTGCTTAGCCTTGTGAAAAGATGGAGTCCAAGATTAGACTCATGCAAGAATGGAGATAAAGCTTAGTCTCATGCAAATTTGGAGTCAGAGATTAGACTCATGCAAATGTGGAGTAAAGAATTAGACTCATGCAAATGTGGAGTCAAGGATTAGACTCATGCAAAGAGAGAATAGCATATGAGGCTAGAGTATGTCTTCGCTGGAGGTATATTTAGTGTCTGACGACCAGATGGATGGTGAATTTGCTTTGTGTGCGAATGCTACCGTTACGTCAAGTGTGCTTGTGTTCAAAGTAAAATCGTAAGTTTTATGAGGGGAGGTTGGTTCTTTCTTTTGTCTGTCGGCCTTGCTCTGCTCCACTCTGGAAGCCCCCTTCGAGTTCTCCTGGGCAACACCTGACTGTTATGAAAAATAGAATTTTTGAAAAATATGCATTTATTGATGAAATCGAATCATTTTGGAAGCGTATGGATATATCAAGTAAATTTTAATGAACTAGCGACTGTGACACATTTCAAAGGCATTGCAACTCTTTTATGTTGGAATTTTGTGGGTCCTCCTCAAAATTCTATCGCAGTTTGGTAGATGATTTTTGTTTGTTTGCGGATGGCGTACCCTGCTGAATCTTCTTTGGAATTTTGAGAATCCTTCTCAAAATTGTGCCCCGGTTCTTGAATGATTACTGACTTCCTGGCATGTGATGGTGCCGGCTGGACTTGCTCTGGAATGTTGAGGACCCTCCTCAAAATTCTGCCCCAGTTTTTGATCTTGGGGGAAATAAAAATTTTATTATGATATGACAGAACCCATAAGGCTGCCTACATATCTTCTCTTAAACAGGAATCAGGTCAAGCGCAGTTCAATTACATTAGAAAAAGAAATGTGTAATATCTAGGCATAGTATCTCTTGACTACGTGTGAATTGATTGGTTTTGGCCATATTTCTCCATCCATCTCTGCAAGTATGAGTGCTCCTCCTGTCAAGACCCTGTGAACCATGTACGAACCTTGCCAGTTGGGGGAGAATTTCCCTTGGCTTCATCTTGGTGCGGGAAGATCTTCTTCAATACCAGCTGCCCTGGTGCGAACTGTCTCTGTTTGACCCTTTTGTTGAAGGCTTTGGACATTCTGTTATGATAAAGTTGGTCGTGACACACTGCGTTCATTCTCTTTCCATTGATAAGGGCTAATTGCTCAAAGTGGCTCCTTATCCATTCTGCATCGCTGAGATCAGCTTCCTGTATGACTCTTATAGAAGGAATCTCTACCTCGACTGGGATGACAGCCTCGGTACCATAAACCAGTATGTAGGGGGTTGCCCCGGTTGACGTGCGAACCGTGGTGCGGTACCCTAACTGATAAAAGGGTAACTTCTTATGCCACTGCTTGTGATTCTCTACCATTTTCCTTAGTATCTTCTTAATATTCTTGTTGGCGGCTTCTACGGCTCTATTCATCTAAGGTCTGTAGGGGGTGGAATTCTTGTGCTTGATTTTGAAAGTTTCACATATAGCTTTCATCAGATCATTGTTGAGGTTGGCGGCAGTAATAATGGACCCGGGAACTCCGAAATTGTAGACAATACGATCCTTGACAAAATCTGCGACTACTTTCTTGGTTACAGCTTTGTAAGATGCAGTTTCTACCTATTTTATGAAGTAATCAATAGCTACCTAGATAAACAAGTGTTTGTTCGAAGAAGTGGGATCAATCAGACCAATAACATCCATTCCCCAGGCGGCGAATGGCCAAGGTGAGCTTGTTGCATTGAGCTCACTTGGCGGCAATTTTATCATGTCGGCATACACTTGACATTGAAAGCATTTGCAGACATACTGAACACAAACCATCTCCATGGTCATACATAAGTAGCCAGCTCTGAGTATCTTCTTAGCCAAGATAAAACCATTCATGTGCGGACCACATGTCCCAGCATGCACATCCTCAAGTATATTAGAGGCTTCTTTTGTGTCGACACACCTTAGTAAACCCAAATCCGGAGTTCTTTTGTACAAGTTCCCTCCGCTGTGGAAGAAATGATTTGACAATCTCCGGAGTGTGCGTTTCCGAATGTGATTTGCATGCTCTGGGTATTCTCCTTTTGATAAGTACTCTTTGATGTCATGGAACCAAGGCTTTCCATCTGCATCTACCTTGATATGAGCACAATATACCGGCTGATTATGGATCCTCGTCGGGATAGAGTCAATATTGTTCTTATCTGGATATTGTATAATGGATGACAAAGTGGCTAATGTGTCGGTAAACTCATTCTGAATTCTGGGCACATGTCGGAATTCTACTTTGTGAACACCTCTTTCTCAATTCCTGCACATGGTGAAAGTATGGCAGTATCTTGGAATTCTTGGTGGCCCACTCTCCTTGTACCTAGTGCACAAGCAAATCTGAATCACCAATAACTCCTGAATGTTAATGTCGATTGCCATGTTGAGCCCTAGTATACAGGCTTTGTACTCTGCCATGTTGGTGCAGGGAAATCTGAGTTTAGCAGATACGGGATAACGCTGACCTATTTTTGAAACCAAAACTGCTCCAATGCCTACTCCTTTGAAATTTGCGGCTCCGTCGAAGAACATTCTCCAACCGTCATATGCTTCAGTAATGTCTTCTCCTAAGAATGATACTTCTTTATCAAGAAAATACGTTTTCAAGGGTTCGTATTCTTCTCCACCAGATTTTTAGCGAGGTGATCTGCCAATGCTTGTCCCTTGACTGCCTTTTGAATTACATAAATGATGTCGAACTCACTCAGCAGTATCTGCCATTTAGCTAACTTTCTAGTAGGCATGGGCTTCTGAGATATGTACTTTAGGGGATCCATCCTGGATATGAGGTATGTAGTGTAGGCACAGAAATAATGTTTTGGGTTGTCTAGGCCAAAGCACAGCAAGTGCGTTCAAGTAGAGAATATCGTGCTTCATAATGTGTGAATTTCTTACTCATGTAATATATGGTTTGATCCTTTCTTTCTGTCTCATCATGTTATCCTAAATACATTCGAAAGCTCCATCTAACACGGATAGATAAAGTAGCAAAGGTCGTCCTGGTTTTGGTGGGACCAGAACTGGCAGTGTGGACAGGTATTCCTTAATCTTGTCAAAAGCTTTCTGACAATCCTCGGTCCAACTTGTCTCGGCATCTTTCCTCAGCATCTTGAAGATGGGTTCACATATTACTGTGGACTGTGCAATGAATCGGCTGATGTAGTTGACCCACACTAGGAAGCTCATCAAGTCCTTCTTGCTTTTAGGCGGTGGTAACTCCTGAATAGCTTTGACTTTAATCGTATTTAGCTCGATCCCTCAGTGACTAACAATGAATCCCAATAACTTTCATGCAGGAACCCCGAATGCAAACTTTGTGGGGTTCAACTTCAAATTGTACCTCCTGATCCTGTCGAATAATTTCCTCAAGTCTGCTATGTATATGCGGCCCTCTTGGATTTGATAATGATGTCATCCACATACACCTCTATTTCTTTGTGTATCATATCATGGAAGATGATTGCCATGGCCCTCATGTAAGTAGACCCAGCATTCTTTAGACCGAATGGTATGATCATCTTGTAACATTATACACCCCAAGGCGTAATAAAAGTTGTCTTTTCTACATCATCTTCATCCATCCAAATCTGGTGATAACCCGCAAATCAATCTACAAAGGTTTGGAGTTCATGCTTGGCACAATTATCAATCAAGATATGTATATTTGGCAATGGGAAGTTGTCTTTGGGACTTGCTTTGTTTAAACCCCGATAATTAACACATACCCGGACCTTCCCATCATTCTTCGGAACTGGCACAATGTAAGCTAACCATGTTGGGTACTCAACCACTTTGAGAACTTTAGTTTTGATATGCTTGGTAACTTCCTCTTTGATTTTCAAACTCATGTCTGGTTTGAATTTTCTGAGTTTCTGCTTGACTAGCGGACACATGGGATCGGTAGGTAACTTGTGAGCTACTATAGATGTGCTTAAACCGTTCATATTGTCATACGACCATGCGAAGATATCCTCGTATTCCTTTAGAAGACGGATGTATTCTTCCTTATTTGTTGGCGACAAGTGAATGTTGAGGCAGGTCTCTTTGACGATCTCAGCATTTCCCAAATTTACTGCCTCTATTTCGTCCAACTTGGATTTATGCTTGTTCTCAAAATTCTCAACTTCTCTGATAATTTCCTCGGGTATCTCATCTTCTTCCTCCGAGTTACTATTCTCATGTTGTGTTGCCCCATTACATGTCACAATCACTGGTTCATCAGAAAAAGTAATAATAATACTCTAGAAGGTAAAAGTACAAAATAGTAATGAATAATAATGAAGGACAAATGCATTTGATTAAAACTGAGAAAATTGTTTAGATAAAGCTTCGCTCAATGAATCAAGCATTTATTTTGAAACAAGGAAATCTTAAAACAAAATTACTGGAAATTTTAAATGCCTAGAACAGCTATAATTTTTGCCAAGGTACCCAGGGACTATCCGGGCTCGGGATGGTGTGGCGATCCAGTTTTTGAGAACAACTCTCTTTGCCATAGTCTGAATGGTGAAGCCTTCTTCCTACTCCTCCTCAATTATGGAACAACAATCCATGTCCTCATCTTCCAAGAACAGATCTTTCAGCCTAGCTAATGCTTCTTCTTCTGTGGTTCCCCATATTGTGTCAGCTAGATGGAAATCTTGTTCCAAATGTGGTACCGGTTTCTCAAGAGGGTAATACGGTCCATGCCACAGAGGCCACCAATCATTGTACTATTTCCATGTATACTGGTATCCGAGCCCAAAAGGTGGTACCA
Source organism: Nicotiana glauca (assembly GCA_026770625.1). Lineage (NCBI taxonomy): Eukaryota > Viridiplantae > Streptophyta > Magnoliopsida > Solanales > Solanaceae > Nicotiana > Nicotiana glauca. The sequence goes on along the minus strand of MU747042.1, from coordinate 85,006 downwards.
TGATTTTTCAGCCACATCGGCTTGGTGATTCCCTGGAGGTTCTTTCCCAATCCTTTGTCAGGTTCATATCCGGACCATGCTGGTATGCTTTCTATTTTGTTACTCCACCACTTATCCTTCTCGACGGCATTGACCCGTTCAATGTGATGATAGGTTTCCCCTCCAAGCCTCCTTCGATGTCCAATGGCCAGGATGGTTTGGCTGGTGTAGATGGGATTACTCCCATCTCCATGAATGATTACCTCCTGACGGTTCTATTTGAATTTTACAACTTGATGTAGTGTGGAAGGCACGGCTCCAGCAGCATGGATCCATGGTCGGCCCAATAGAAGATTATATGAAGCAGGTATGTCAAGCACTTGGAATTTAACGTCGAACCAAGTTGGCCCCATTTGCAAGCAAAGGTTGATTTCCCCGATCGTGGCCCTCTGGGACCCATCAAAAGCCTTCACATTCATGCTTCCTGTTTGTATTTCATGGAAACCTTTGTCCAGCCTTTTCAGGGTATCCACTGGACAAATATTCAGACTAGAACCTCCATAAACCAGGACCCTGGCAATGAACTTGTCTTCAAATTGTACTGTAATATGCAGTGCTCGATTGTGATTCAAACCTTCAGGCGGTAGCACATCTTCGTGGAAGATAATCTTAAGGATCTCCAACACTTGACCGACCATGTTGGCAATTTCTCCACCAGTGATATTATTGGGTACATAAGCCTCGCTCGGTAATTTTATCAATGCATTCTTGTGTGCCTTTGAATTCTATAATAGTGACAGGATAGATATCTGAGCAGGGACTATGTCCAGACGGTCAACAATAGAATACTCTTTTACATGTACTTTCCTCCACAGGTCATCCGGTCCAGTCTCAATGATAGGCTGCCTAACATGGCATCCTTACTTGAACATCCCAGGCGTTCAGGTGTGTAGACGCTTCCAGTTCTAGTCATTCCTTGTGCGACATCAGATTCCTCTATCTTAGTCTTCCCTTTTCGCCGAGCCTCGGCAACATAATCCCAGGGAATTACTTTTGAGTTGAATGTGGGTATGGTTGACACCGTCAAAGTAAAGGATCTGACCCCTTCTACTCAATAAGGAGCGGAGGTGGCTGTGGGTGTGTAAGACCCCGTGAATAATTTTTGGTCTCAAAACTTAGTAACTCGTGGTGTCGACTCTGAATATGTGATTGGAATGGGCGCGGTTCGGACCCTTGGTAGTGATTAAAGCCTTTATAAATCAAAAGAATCAATTTTTCCAGAAATTGTCAAAAATGCGGTCCAGAATGCGGTCGTAGATCAGCTATGCGAACCGCATTCCTACCGCAAAGTGAAGCAGAGAATTGGTCTAAGTTGATGTCAAAAATGTGGTCCATTATACGACCGCATAATCGATATGCGGACCGCATTTCCTGCCGCATAGTGAACCAGAGAGTTGGTCTAAGTTGAGGCTGAAAATGCGGTCCATTCTGTGATCGCAGAATCGAAATGCGGACCGCATTTCCACCGCATACCCAGGCAGAGATGTTCAGTGATTAGGGTCAGTTCAGCGGTCGACCGCATTTCAGTTCTGCGATCACAGAATGGACCGCATATCTCATCCGGGCTTCTATTTTCTAAAATTTAAAACCCAACCCCCTTTCTAATATAACGCCCTAACCCCTCATTTTAACCATTTTTCTGAACAAAATAAGAGAGAGGGAGGAGGGGTTCTTGAGAGAAAAGCTAATCTTCTTCAAAATTGTTCCTCAAATTACTTGGTTCGGAAGATTTTAAAGCAAGTGTCTTCATCTCCATTTCTACAGGTAAAATCCCTAACCCTTTTTCCTTGATTTCCAGATTTTAAGCTAAGGGAGGGAGTCTCATGCTTTGATTCTTGAAATAATGGGTGGAAACTCACATGCATGTCTTTCAAAATCTAAAATTGAGTAAGGGGAATTGGGTAGAAGTAAGGGGTTGTGCTCGATAACCTAAATGTGTTCAGGTAATAATT